>JAVIWB010000503.1:0-155308 GCA_031893035.1 Dermolepida albohirtum | reverse complement strand
AATGGGTCCTGCACAGTAACATAGTTCGAAAACAATCATGAAGCAAACACGATGAACCAGCTCAAACCACATCGAAAGCTGAATTGCGTCGAAAAAAGATCATGCTGTCAGTTTGGTGGGATTACAAAGGTGTTGTGTTTTTTTAGCTGCTTCCAAGGAACCAAACGATCAATTCTGATGCTTACTGTCAACAATTAATAAAACTGGATGAAGCAATTAAAGAAAAACGGCCAGAATTGTTAAATCGGAAAGGTGTAGTTTTCCACCAAGATAATGCAAGGCCTCACACATCTTTGGCAACTCGTGGGAAACTATTGGAGCTTGGCTGGGAGGTGATGCCACATCCCCCATACTGCCCTGATCTAGCACCATCTGATTACCATTTATTTCGAAGTTTGCAGAATTCTTTGAATGGTAAAACTTTCACAAATGACGTTGACCTTCACTCGCACCTGGTTCAGTTTTTTGCTGATAAGGACCAGAAATTTTATGAGCGCGGAATCATGCAGCTGAAAGAAAGATGGCGAAAGGTCATTGAGCAAAATGGAAAATATATAATTGATTAAAAACTATTCTTTGTTTAAAAAAAAAGTGTTTTATTTTATACAACAAAATCGAAAGTACTTAGTGCCAACCCAATAGAATCCGTTTTAAATTATATGGTACAGCGTGTGTTTGGCTTTGGACGGTGAGTGTCTGTGATTTTTACCCCGGATTCAGGTGCGACACTGTAATTAATTATCTGCTGATGATGACGACTTAGTCGTCGAAATGCGTATACAGAAGGCGAATATTATTGTGGAAAAGAGTTTTATTTACAATTTTTAATTAATTCTTTAATCATAGTCTCCATTCAAGTTTACAGTCAAAAACAAATCGAAAAGCAGGTTCAAATAACGAAAACTTCGACAAAAGAAGTGAAGAAATTAAATACTTTGTAATTTAAAAAAATTCCTTTCGTCGTTTTTAAAGAAGTCGTATTATAACATACTGCATTTTAGAAAAGAAAACATTTGCCGTTGATTTATGCAGTGCCGACTGTAATAAATGCGGTAAGGCAATTCCAAACGCATTGTTGATTTAAATATTACACTCGATCAAACGCAACAATCCAAACGTTAGTCAGTTGTATAACGTATTGCTTCTGCGGAGCCGTATGTTATAGTTTGAACAGTGTCTATTTGCATATAATAGGAATACCACAGACTCGGCATATACGCAATTGATGGAGCATGATATTATGTAGAACATTGTCATGTAGTTTAATTAATTTGTAACATAATTCATTATCACCTCTTTGTTCTGTGTCAGTAACTCAAAATGATTATTTATGTATTATTATCACGTACGTTATTCATACTTATGAAACAGCGAGACGTTGGGTAGGCCGGTTTCGTTATCATCTTTGACGTAATTCTGCATTACACATAAGTACAGGGTTAGATACATATGTATGTATGTGGAGTGGAATCACTTTAATGTTTACCAGACGTCAGCCAAGATTTTAAAATAAAATTTCTGCTTTTAAGTAAATGCAAAAATGGGATTCGGTGAGCGTATTTATACTTGAAATGCTATCTATTGGGTTGGCAACTAAGCACTTTCGTTTTTGTTGTATAAAATAAAACACTTTTTTTTTTAAACAAAGAATAGTTTTTAATCAATTGTATGTATATTTTCCATTTTCCTTTTGCCATCTTTCTTTCGGCTGCATGATTCCGCGCTCGTAAAATTTCTGGGCCTTATCAGCAAAAAAGTGAACCAGGTGCGAGTGAAAGTCATCGTCATTTGTGAAAGTTTTACCATTCAAGGAATTCTGCAAACTTCGAAATAAATGGTAATCAGATGGTGCTAGATCAGGGGTGTATGAGGGATGTGGCATCACTTCTCAGCCAAGCTCCAATAGTTTCCCACGAGTTGCCAAAGATGTGCGAGGCCTTGCATTATCTTGGTGGAAGACTACACCTTTCCGATTTGACAATTCTGTCCGTTTTTCTTTGATTGCTTCATCAAATTTTATTAATTGTTGACAGTAAACATCAGAATTGATCGTTTGGTTCCTTGGAAGCACTGCACTGAAACTCAGTTTCAGTGCAGTAGTTCAGCCCTGAAGATGTCCCATACAAATGGGTACGAAACGTCGGCAGATATACTAGTGACGCGGTTCCAGCCCGGAAAACCAGAAGCAGATAGCATGGACCACGACCGCGGAAGTCTACGTACCAAATTGTTTAAATAATTTTTTTTTTAAAAAACAATCAGTGCATATTTAACTAAATTGTTGGATAATTTTTAAAAAACTGTTGCCTAATTTAACAAAATATTATGCATATATATGCGCATATTTTCAGGGTTTTTAATGCATATAATTCCGTGCTCTACTTATGACCTTTATAGTAGACATAGTTTGCTCTGTAAGATAAATAGGACTGAAACAGCAAGACGTGTGACGGCGGGAAATCAATTTTAGCAAGCTCGTGTGGAGGTATCAAGTGATGTATGTGATCAAACGCTTTTGCGAACTTAATAAAAATTGCGTCTACTTGAGTATTGTTGTCAATTTTATGGGATAAAAATTGAGTAAATAATATTAAGTTCATGACTATTGACAGCTCACTAGCAAAACCTTCTGACCTGTGAATAACAGAAATTTAAATTGTGGAAAAACGTTAGGAAAAAGGCAAGTTTCAAAGGCTTTCTCGAAGTTGTTTATTATTGTGATTGGACGATAATTCTCAATGCGTTCTAAATCACCTTTTCATCAAGTAAAGTCCACAAAATTCTTTTAATTTGACAAGCTGCAGCCTACTTGCATAAGTTAATACCTACTACCTTTTTCTTCTGTCTGTGTCTGCCTAAAACTATCTGTTTTATACGGAAATACTCTAAAATATCTTTTTGGTTAAAAAGAAACATTTGATCTTGAAGTTTCAAGTAATTCTTTGTAGAAGTACTTTGGAATTATAACATTTAAAAGTTTAAATTTGTCGGATACCAGTTGGATTGTTTCAAACACAGATAAACTAACGCAATTACAGAACCGAGCATATTATTGGTGTATAAATTACCCGAGTATAATTTTGTTTAAATATTTGGATCATTAACATACTCTTGCTATGAAATTTAAATTGCACCACAATGTTTTAAAATTTAACGACTCATTTACAACATTAGGTTAGAAACTAGTAATAAACGTCGCGGAGAATTTACGACATGGCCCATTTTTCATTTGATATTGCGGTTGTTCCATATGTAATTAAGTAGCATAGAAGCATCCAATAGAATCGCATATTTTAAGACTTTCCTGGCCCCAAGTGATTGATATAGTGTTCTCTATTGGCACCGAGCAAGCATCTTCTTTAATTGTCGGCATCTGTACCTTTGTTAATAGCGTTCGAGTCGAACAAGTATAGGAGACGTTGCAATACGCATTATACCTATGACGTAATATATGGACCATTGTGTTGCTGGTAAAAATGAAATGCACAGTAATAGCATGTGATTGAAGTATGCGCTTCTGACAAGAAAGCTACTTATTCAGCAAGGTCCTGGAGAACACTTCACTACCGCATCTGACAGCAACCTCTTCAATAGGAACGGGTATATGTATGAGGAATAAGAACTACTTGTGTGTTCTGTATCCTCTTTGTCACATTGAGTCACTGTAGCGTGAATTATTCCTAAAGTGAGCGTTAATTAGAAAATAAATTATTCTTAAACAACGGTCTATTGTGATGAAGATTACGCATATTTGTACGGAGTGCTGGTTTTGTGTTTTATGTGTATTGAAAATTACTAGAAACCACTATATAAATATCCACAGAGGTATTTGCGCGGCAATTGTCGTCATATAAACTATCGCGTGATGAAACAACGTACCTAAATATTTCCCAAAGCAATTTCTCCTTGAAGTATTTAATACTGCGCGTCAACTATACTATGTGACAAAAAAAAAACGAATGACCCAGAAAAAGTATATATTCTTAAATGAAATTTTGTACAAACACTAACCGATGTGGACTTTACTTGATGAAAATTCACAAAATTAAACATAGGAAATCAGTGGAAATCATTTAAGATTATATTTCGCGAAGACGCACAATCTGAAGCCGATAATGATCTGAGTTTTCACAAACAACTTTAATATTGAACAAGATGTGTTCTCGTGATATACAGAAGCGTTTTATTGGTTATTCCAATTAGTTTTTGCTTCCTTTAGTTTTTCTATAATTGTGTGAAACGAATCTGCAGTATGTGTTTGACTTTCAACGGTGTAAGTCTGCTATGGACTTGGTCTTATTCAGTATTCATTTATTATTCAAAACGATTATACAATGCAAATGGTTGTACAATAAATTTGAAATTGTCAATAACATTAAAATTGAAAAACGCGATAAAAAAAAACAAAAATATATTTAAGTGTATAATAATAATAATAATAATAATAATTTATTGATGTATATATACATACACACGTCACTACATGATACAAATAAATCAAAACACAAAAAACCTTTGTGGCTCACAATGAATACGCCACCAAATATGTTAAAACCCGCAAGATCTATACAAAACAAAACACCAGAGTAACAATGAAAACATAAAAACACAAAAATGGCAATGTCAAAATTTATATATCAGAAAGTCATTTACTGAATAGAAACAGTTCTCCACCAGCACTGTTTTTATTAATCTTTTGAGCCTAATCCATGGTAGGCCCTTAAACCTATCAGGCAAAGCATTGTATATCTTCTCAGACAGGTAATTTGAACTTGAACTGACTTTTCCTAATGCGATGATACGGTATGGCCAAACTACTCTGGTTTCGTGTTTCATATTCATGAAAATCATCTTTTTTGCAGAACTTATCTGGCGACTTATGAACAAATTCCAGGTAAGCAAGTATATACAAGGATGGGAGGGTCAGTATTTTGTGTTTTCTAAATAAGTTTACACAACTTGTGGTACTGGATACACCACTAAGGGCTCTGACTGCACTCTTTTGCATCCTGAAAACCGCCTCAGCCGCGTCAGACGCTCCCCACATCAATAGGCCATACAAAACCCTGCCTTGAAAATTTGCATAGTACACTGTCCTAGCCGCCTCGGGTGTAGCCACTAGTTTCGCTCTTCGTATAGAGTATATTGCTGATGCCAGATTGCGACACAAGTTATCAATGTGGCACTCCCAAGTTAGGTTGCTCGCAATTTGGAGGCCCAGAAACTTAATATTCAATCAGGAATCTCCCGCCACTCCCCTTGTTGCTATTGTCAGCTGTTGGGTTTTGTCCTGATTTAATTTCATAAGATTGCTACTAAACCACTCGCTAGCCTCCATCCCTGCACTGGGCACGCACTATTATGGACGTATCATCTGCAAACTGGGTGGCTTTACCTACGGTGATATTATGGGACATATCATTGACATAGATTAGAAACAGAAGAGGCCCCAATATTGACCCCTGTGGAACCCCCTGGTCAATTGGCGCTGCATCCGAGAGCTGAACATTTCAGTATACCTTCTGTCTTCTGTTGGACGAACCGATTAGCTCATTTGCTTGTCCACTCACTCCTTACATGTTTAACTTTCCCAGAAGCATCCAATGGTCCATTGTATCAAAAGCCTTATTCAGGTCGCAACACCCCAGAATTACTGCATTTTTAGCATCGAGTGCATCCGCTATAAATTCCAGGACCTCTGTAATTGCGGTTGTCGTGGATAGCCATGCTGATTTATATTTATGAGTCTGTGTGCCTCAAAGAACTGGATTAATCTCTTTTTGATAATAGTTTCCAAGATTTTTGACATCACGGATAGAATGGTATATGGTACATGCATAAATATAAATAAAAGAATATTGCGAATATGCAAAATTGTTAAAAGTGAAATGAAAGACAATACAATTGAATCACAATTAAAATTAAAAAATTAAAAAATGGGTAAGTAATGACCCGAAAAGAATTCTCCTATCGTCCCAAGATCGGGTGTTGAAAATCCTCGTGATCCGTAGTGTAGAACTCCTGGAGTGTATATATGTATTGCTTTATTTTTTAGGAGCTTGATAGCCATTGATTTAAATTTTATACTTCCCAAACTCCTTATTTCCTCGGGGATCCTGTTGTAGAGCCTCACTGCGGTGTAGTTTGTAGCAGTTTGAGACCTACGTAAACGATGATACGGGTCTATAGCATTCATATAGCCACGAGTCTCGTAGGGATGCCGATTGGTGCTCATGCTGCAACCCGAGGACGCATATACTGCCGGCAAGCAAGTACATAGCAAGAAGGAAGGGTTAGTATCTATAGCGTTTTAAATATTACTTTGCAGGTAGTTGTATTGCTGACGCCCATCACTGCTCTAATCGCTTTCTTCTGTAACTGAAAAACTACCCGGGCCCCGGCACCCCAAAGAAGAATCCCATAAGTCGCCACGCTATGAAATGTCTTCGAACGGATTTTGCTGTGGTTCCAGATGTAACACTGTAATTAATTATCTACTGACGATTACAACTTAATTGTCGAAATACGTTTACAAAATGTGATAATTATTGTGGAAAGACGTTAACCTTAATTGATTGCTTTAATCAACCACAACGTCTATTAAAATTTGAAAACCAATAACCACGTCATATCTCTTATTTTCTTACATTTAGTATATTTGGATAATTCTCCACTGTTAAACTTATTTCCTTGAATTTGTATATCACCTGCAACCTGAAAATAATTTAGTTGACTATAATATATTCCGATATTATATTCTGAGATCGAATACGATACATAAACGCGCTCTTCGAACATTCACTTGCATATATTGACCACAACGAAATACAAATTGTACTCACAATGCTTATTATACTATATGTGTTTCAAATTTACTACAGGCTGTCAACGTTTCCGGTACGGTAGTTAAACTACGTGAATTTCATACAGACATTCGATTTGATTTTTTTTTATACGGCCGGCATTATTTAATATTTGTTTATAGATTCACGCGATCCGAACACATGCACATATTACATTCATGTCTGTGTTAGCAGACAAAGTTACGTTGCCTATTGTAATTGAAATATAAGCGTTTATATAACGCCTTTATCGGATTGTGTATCTATCGCTCACTATGAAATTGTAAAAGAGTAAGTACAACTTTCATACAATGGAGGTTCGTCCATATTTGGATTCAAGAAAAAGTTTATCAAAAATTATCGTCATTTGTCATTAAAACTTACATAAATAAAATACATGCATCGTACAGATATGAGGTACTTATTTAATCAATTATTAATCGCTAATATTATGCAAGCAATCAAGCAATACTATTTCTAATTCCTTAATTTTACATGAATTGACCATACTTTATATATATATATATATATATATATATATATATATATATATATACGAGGGTCGACGTTTATATTTCGGGAATAGCAAACAAAAAAAAATTTATAATCGAAAGTAGTTTTATTGCTTTTCAAACTATTCTCCTTGAAAATCAATGTGTTTTTGCATTCGTTTAAACCAATCTGAAGAGCATTGCTGCACTGTGAAGGCGGTATCTTCAAAATATGAGTTTTGAATGCCTCAACTGCCTCTTCCGGCGTAGAAAACCGTTGACTACGAAGTTTATTCTTCACGTGTGGACACAAAAAGAAATCACATTGTGCTAGATTAGGGCGGTACGGCGGATGGCTCATCAATTCAATGTTTTGCCAGGTTAAACATTCAATTATTTGAACCGACCTGTGAGAGCTCGCATTGTCATGGTCGAAAACGATCTGTCGTTTTCAGTTTGTTTTCCTTATTTCTTCAAAAACTTTTGGCAAACAAATAGTTGTGGACCATTCGGAATTGCCCGTTCTACAATTCTCTAAAGGCACGGTTGTAACGTGACCGGTTTTTCCGAAAAAATAGGCGACCATTTGTTGGTTTTGGCTCATCTTGGAATACCCATACAGTCGACTGCTGTGAGTAATTACACAGGCTTGCGATTGAAAGATATTTAAAATTTAGTCAGTGGTTTTTATAGTTTTTTGTACGCTGATTGCGGAAAAAAAATTAAAAAATTCCACCACGTAAAGTTTAGTAACAAATTTCACTTGCAATTATCAACAACTGGGAATTTTAGGCAAGTAAGCATTACACTGTTTAATCGTAATAATTAAAATTAGGCTTATTGAGTGGCTGCATGAACATTTAGCCGTTAAGAAGCTATGTTCACGTTGGGTACCACATAATTTGACAGCCGCTCAAAGAGGGACTCGCGTCGACTAGTGCCCAGAAATGCACAAATCTACAATGGCGGTGCTTTCAAGAACATTTATAAAGTCGTCACAGGTGATGAATCTTGGGTCTATACGTATGAGCCCGATAATAAACAGCAGTCGACTGTGTGGGTGTTCCAACAAGCTCGAAGCAGATCAAAACAAATGATCGCCTGTTTTTTCGGAAAAACCGGTCACATTGCAACCGTGCCTTTAGAGAGTTGTAGAACGGTCAATTCCAAATGGTACACAACTATTTATCTGCCAAAAGTTTTTGAAAAGGTACGGAAAGCTAACCGAAAACGACAGATCATTCTCCACTATGACAATGCGCGCTCTCACAGATCGGTTCAAACAATTGAATATTTGACCGGGTAAAACATTGAATTGATGAGCTATCTGCCATACAGTCCTGATCTTGCACCCTGTGATTTCTTTTTGTGCCCACACGTGAAGAATAAATTTCATGGTTAACGGTTTTCTACGCCGGAAGAGGCAGTCGAGACATTCAAAACTCATATTTTGGAGATACCGCCTTCACAGTGGCAGCAGTACTTTTCGAATTGGTTTAAACAAATGAAAAAGTGCATTGATTTTCAAGGAGAATATTTTGAAAAGCAATAAAACTATTTTCGGTAATAAAAAATTTTTTTTTGTTTGCTATTCCCGAAATATAAACGATTACCCTCGTATATTTCATTCAATTCTTTTTAAAACTCACTTCAACTTCACTTAATTGATAGTATTTGACTTTTATTTACACACGCACTTGTTAGACCATCTTAGTATGCGGTACTAAATGCTGAATTTTTTTAAGTAGTGTGTATTCTGTGCACATATAAGTCGTACAAGCCAAATATTTATTTTTCTTCTGGCATGCGTTAGAAGAAAACACGAACTTTTTTTAACATTCTGGAAATGTATATCGATGTGAAAATTCACTTCATTTTAGACGGTTTATACTAATTTATATATATTGGAAGTACAGTTAGATGGCTTGCCTAAATTTCAATGTGTCAATACGTACTTACTGGACATACTTACATAATAAAAGACAAAAAATAATGCCTTTGTATATATGCACTCATGTTCACTCATGAGCAATACATACATATATCTCAGCACAAAATAATGGATTTCAATTCCGAACATTTTAAATTTCTGTTAAAATATTTCAAAAGAATGTATTTGTGTATTGTGCATATACGAAGGATGTTTCTAAAGTTCTAGGAATTTGGTTATAAGTCTAGCTAGCATATTTCGTCAATTTTCATCAAAATTACAATGTACTTTTTAAGTATAATCTTTATTTAATTGAATATTCTTATTCGTGTCTCTGCATCCACGTTTTACCTCATTTAAACTCTGAAATTAGAACAGTTCGTAAAGGTTTTTTAAAATTTGGAAGCAGATGGTCATTGAAGTCACATTTTGAAGGTAATTTTGATGGAGCCTGTGGTTGATTAACTTAATCACTGAAGGTTGATATCTAACCCCTATCCACATTAATTTTCGTGTTCTGTATACACATTTCGACAACTAAGTTGTTATCATTAGCAGATAATTAAACAGTGTCGCACCTGTAAAACTACAGTAAAAATACCCATACGAAAACAAATTCCGCACACAATCTGTACCGTTGAAAGCCAAAACGCACACACAGTTTTTCAATTATCCAATTGCTAACAGTACCTATCCGAATTTAGCTTTTCGTTCGGTTTCAACAGCTCAAAATCACGAATATCTCACCATATCCACAACATTCACTTACTCAGGTTGAACTTCGATTTAGAGGTGAAGGGAGCAGGTTTTCAGTATTCGCATTATGCCCTTTTCCTTACGATGTTTTCATAAGCAATCAACTTGTCATTCCCAGTTCTCGTCCGATTCAAGAAGGGTTCGATTTTTTTCCGTGCAAGCAGAGACGTGCATATGATGACTCGAGCATTCAAATTCTTCCCACTTAACTCATGTGGCACACGTCTCGAATATATCCGCACCAATCCTGGCTTCCGAATATAGTCTGAAATGGTTTGTTGAGCTGAATCAAGGATTTTCCCCTAATATGGCCTTGATAGTATCGTTATCGATCAAAGATGATCGCCCAGAGCGTGGCTTTTAAGAATCGTCGAAATCCTCTATTTTAAATTTTTCGAACCATCTTCTGCATGTTCTATGAGAACTTGTAACTTATATCTATACGCTTCCGTAACATTTCTTCCTTTTTGGAATTCGTAAATGGCGTAAGTAAGTGGCGTAAATGAACTTAATCAGTAGCCATAAGTAATCTAATAATCTTGTATGTATATTTTACCTCTACGCCTCTTGTAATCGATTATTGCTTTTCGTTTTCTTATATAACGGAGATTGTAACCTGTATTGTTCTTGCTCGATAATGCCCTAACAGACAAAAGTAGTCGCAGTAAATATATAATAAAAAGTGTTCCAATAAGACGTTTCATTTTCAATAGTCCGCCACAGATGACGTGTAAAAACTACGCCACTAAAACAATGGAACGATATACGCTTCAACAACGTATTGAAATTATTAAAATTCACTACAAAAATGGTGAAAATTTCGTGATCACAGTTCGCAAAACTAAAGCATTTTTGGGTCATCGTGAAGCACTCTCTCGGCCAGCAGTTGTGAAACTGGTGAAAAAATTTGAGCTGTTAGGGCAAATTAGTGATGTGAAAAATCGAACTGTGCACATCGCTCAAGAAAAACTGAGAATATTGCTGTTGTAGTCCATAGTGTTGTGGAAAACCCAGGATTGTCAATTTCTTGTCGATCTTTGGAATTGGGCATTCCACAAACGACATTACACCGTATTTTGCATAAAGACTTAGGCCTTAAGACTTCTAAAGTTCAGATAACAAAAGAACTCCCGCCTGTCGACCATCGACAACGTCGTGTCTTTGCTGATTGGGTCCTTGAAATACATCAAACTGATTCAGAGTTTCATTGAAAAATCATCTTGGGTGATGACGCCCATTTTCACTTCGGAGGCGACGTTAACAAACAAAATTATCGCATTTAGGGCTCGGCAAACCCAAGAATTACTGTTGAAAGGTTTCTCCATCCTCAACGCGTGACTGTTTGGTGCGGTTTTTGGTCTGGCGGGGTCATTGGACCTTACTTTTTCGAAAATGAAGCTGGAGCAACTGTAACGGTGAATGGATTGAGCTATCGAACGATGATTAATGATTTTATATGGCCAGAATTGGAGGATATTTATGCGGACGACGTTTATTTTCAGCAAGACGGCGCTACGTGCCACACAAGTAACGATACCATCGCTCTTTTGCGTGAAAAGTTTCCTGACCCTGTGATTTCTCGAAGAGACGATCACAATTAGTCACCATCTTGCGATTTAATACCTTTAGACTTTTTTCTTTGGGGCTACGCGAAAGATAAGGTCTATGCCAATGACCCACAATCGATTCAAGACCTCAAAGATTGAATTTGTGAAGTTATCGAAGGCATACAGCCGTAAATATGCAAGCGTGGCCCTGGCGGCCATTTGGCTGATATTGTTTTCCATTATTAATGGCATACCTTCCTCTTTACAATTAAACAAACATCCGATGATTTCGCTTAAAAATACTCGTTTTTTTTTACATATCAAAATGAAACCGCTTATTGGAAGACCCGTTATAATGCGAAATTTGGACAGTGTTCTTTTTTCATTTGTTTAATGGAATTTCACAAAATAACGAACTCAACAATCAACTACTCGATTTGTTTTCGAATTGATTCATGGCTATATATTCATTTTTAAATGAATATATTACAGAATGTCTCTATAAATGGATAAAGAAGCAAATTTGACTTTTTCCTAGTATCGGATTGTGAATTGCATTTTATTCTATTGTACTGCCTTTGCAAATGTTCGGAGTCAATGTGTTGTACATTGTTTTAAAAAGCGTACGTTGTTTTTTTAAGTGCGTTATTTTTTTACAATCGCGTTTTGCATATTGATATTACAACCTTAACCGTATAACTGTACTAAAGTTAAAGGTACTTTTATATTATGACGGTGGCCGTGCCTATATACATACGTGTACGTTTTTAGGAACGGTTCGTTTCGCTGTTCGTCAACGTTTGTAAAATTCATTTCATACTCAAATCCAGCAACAACACAGGTTACTGACAGTATTACGGTGTAGTCAGACTAGCCGTCCTGTCACTTCGTAAGCATTCACGCAAGCTTCTTATAGTAGAATAGATTATAAATTTGCTGCCGTATCGCGCACGGGCCTTCTGTTTTTATATTCTGTTCGCATTGCGTCCGGCGGCTGTCGCCATCCTATATAAATAAATCAACATGTAAGATATGGATTATTGTATGGATTTTACTCAGGAAGCAGTTATGAATGTTAGCCTATGTGTCATGAAAGCTTCAAGATTTCGCAAGAGATAATACGAATTTATACATTGTAAAATTGTTGGGTAAAAATGTACGCACTTAAAAAAGAAGTCGCTGCACGTGAGTGTTTATAATAAGCATTTTAATATATTAATTTTGGTAACTGACGCTTTTTTAATGCTAAGATGACAATAACGGTTAATGAATGCAAATTTCAATGAAATTCTCTTTTTTTGTATCAAGTCATTGAAATACTAACCCGTTTGGTTATGTAATTTTGCATTTTATACTCTGATCCACGTTTATGTACCCTCTGGACTATATTTTATTGAGGCAACAAATACAACTTGGGTAACTTTTTGATCTAACATTAGGTATAGTTTAATATCAATTGTACAGTTACTACGATAAATATAAACGGTGTTTCAAATTACGCGGTTTTTTTTAAGAATAAATAAAATATAGATGGCGCACTGAATTTGTCTGGGTATGTGGGCATTTAAAAAGTGTGATGTATAACATTTATAAAAATGGCTTCGCACACGGTACAACGACGCGTTCAAATTGTTGAATTATTTTATAAAAATCAGCGTTCTGGAAAAAAGAGTTTTTAGAAAAATTACGTGAATTTTATGGTTTACATAATCATCCATCTGAAAGCACTATTGATTGAATTTTAAAAAATATCCATGGAAGATCAAAAAAGTGAAAACTACAGTTGTAGTGCCCGTTTACAAGAAAATATTGGTTTGGTTCGTGAAAGTGTTGCTGAAGATCCTGAAATGTCTATTAGACGACGTTCACGACAACTAGGATTTAGTGTTTAATCACTAAGTGTACATTTAGGTTCTCAACGGTGTGGATCGCGTACGGAGTTTGTTTTCGTACAGGTATTTTTCGCCGTGGTTTATCAGGTGCGACACTTTGCGGTTATCTGTTGATGATGACGAGTTGGTTGTCGAAATGCGTATACAGAATTACAAAAGTTAATGTGGAAAGGGGTTATATATCAACCTTAGTGATTAAGTTAATAAACCACAGGCTTCATCAAATTCAACTAGGATTTAGTGGATCAACAACATGGCGTATTTTACACAAAGTTTTAGCTCTGAAGGCATATAAGGTTCAAATAACAGACGAACTGAAGCCATTAGATCATTTAAAACGTCGTTCATTTGTCAATTTCATCAACGAACAACCAGTTGATTTTTCTCAAAAAATAATATTTTCCGATGAGGCACATTTTTTCCGATGAGGCACATTTTGAGCTTGATGACTATGTTAATGAACAAAATTGCTGTATCTGGAGTGAGGAAAATCCACGAATTATTCATGAGAAACTTCTGCATCCTAAACTAGTTACTATTTGGTGTGCGTTATGGTCAGGTGGTGTAATTAGACCTTACTTCTTTGAAAATGCTGCTGGTGATGCTGTAACTGTCGATGGTGATCGATATCGTCGGATGATTTTTTGTGGCCTGAATTAATGAATCTAGAGGATATGTGGTTTCAATAGGATGGCGCTACACATCACTTTGCATACGAATCAATTGATTTATTGAGAGAAAAATTTCCTGGACGTGTAATCTCAAAAAACGGTGGAAACAATCCACAATCAATTCCTGCTTTGAAAGATGAAATTATTCTTGTCATTGGTGAGATAGATCCTCAATTATGTCAAAATGTCATTGAAAATCTAGCAAAAGAGTGGACGTCTGTGGAGCTGCAAGAGGAGGCCATTTGGCAGATATTATTTTTCGCATATAAATGTCAACTGATACTTCAATTGCCAATAAATGGTTTTTGAAAGTGAATGCAAATTATATGTTTTATTTATTCTTTAAAAAAAACACGAAATTTGAAACACTCTTTATGATCTAAATCACAATTTGTGTTCTATATTTTTAGGTTGAGCTGTAACGATAGCAAACTAGGAAAAGAACTCTTGTATGTCTCATTAAAAGATGCATAATGGTGTGGTGGCGTGATAACAAGAAACTTCGAACAATGGCATTCCCTCTCTTGAGGTTTGAACAATATAAAAAAAATGTATACATTTACTTCTCTCCGAAGTAAAAGCTTCGGCGACATACCTTTTGATTTTTTGAAGTTAATTCCAATTTAGAATGCTAATACTGATGAAAATAATGAACTTATTAAATTTATATTATGATTGCTCTTTTCAATAGCAATTTTTTGACAGATAAAGTATGAGTCGTTAGTTAAGTGTTGTGTTACATTTTATTATGGAAAGATTCAGGGCGGCAAAGCGTCTACAAATTATTCAGCCGTATTGCGAAAATCAGCGTTCCACGAGAAATATGGTCTACGTAATCGGCTTATCGAACACACAATACGCTATACCATTGAAAAATTTGAAATGGAATTTTCAATATTAGATAATACGCGACCAAATAGACTACATCCAGCCCGTAGTGAAGAAAATAGCCGAGAATGTACTCGATGATCGTGAAGATTAGATTCGATATAGGCCTCAGCAGCTTGGCCTGTCGAATGCCACAACTTCGCGTATTTTGAGTAAGGATCTTGGTTAGAAAGAATAAAAAATTCAACTATTTCAAGAACTGAAAGAGACGGACTTTTCGGATCGTTACCGTTTTAATATTTGGGATTTTGAAAAGTTTGAAGAACATCTACTGCTTTCGACTAAAATTTTGTTCAGGGACGAGGTCCGTTTTTGGCTTAATGGCTGTGTCAAAGCACGATTGCTGTATATGGAGAGAAGAGCAATCCAAAGAGGTTCAAAAGCTGCCGTTAAATCCAGATAAAACCACGCTTTGGTGTGGTTTATGGACAAGTGAAATCATCGGTCCATATTTCCTCATAAATAACGACGGCCGTAATCTAACTGTGAATGGCGCCTTTTATCGCGCCACGATAACAGACTATTTGCTGCCTGAAATTGAAGCCCGTAATCTCGACGACATTTGGTTCCAACAAGATGGCGCTATTTTCTACACAACCCGTGAAGTCATGGTTGTATTGCAAGAACAATTTGATGAACATTTAATTTTACGTAATGGACCTGTGTTATGACTGCTTAGCTTATGTGATATCACACCTTCAGACTTTCTCTTTTGGGACTACGTAAAGTCCAAAATCTACCCGGAACAACCAGCTACGATTGAGCAATTGGAAGCCATCATTACTAGCGTTATTCGCCAAATACCACTTGAAATACTCGGACGTGTAATCGAAAATTGAAACTTTGAATGGACTATGTTAAGCGCAATTACAGTCAATACTTGAAGGAAATCATTTAAAAAAAAATAAATGTCAAAAATGGTTCTACCCGATAAAATTGGTTTATGTTTTTCTATTTTTGAAATACTACCTCCAAATGAATAACCTATTTCTAATTTAAGAGTTTAAAGTAATGTGATGGTTTGGTGCAAATCTTTTTATGTCAATCGTCATGTTAAGAGATTGAATGAAATATTAATAAAAGTAGAAAATGAAATTCAAGTAAAGAATTTAGATCTAAACAATTATACACTACGCGCAACATGAATAGGACCAACTGCATATATGACATTTGTAGTTGGTATAAACATGGTAGCGCGCTGGAATTGTTATTTTCGAAAATAAGAGGGTTGATAAAAAGATGTATGTAGGTACCAAATATAATTTTTGTAAAAGTCAGTGCAAATGTACGTTACTAATGACAATAAGTAGAGTAATTAAACGCCACTTGAATACGACCAATCTACAAAATAAAAGATTCGTTTGCAATAACAAAATACTTTATTGTTCAATAATGAGTACTTTAGCCATTATTTCTTATAACCTCAAATAGTCGGGATGGAATGGAATTATACAGGGTTCTCAAGTAGTCAACGGGAAGTTCCGCCCAACTTCGTTTCAGCGCCTGCTCTAGTTCGTCAGCGCAACTGAATTGGGTAGCATTGGAGTACAATTTACGCGACAACCATCCCCAAACATTTTCTATGATGGTCAGGTCGGGGGAGAGCGATGGCCAATCGAGAACCTCCATGCCTTGTTCTTGAAACCAGCGTCGAACAATGCGCGCGGTGTGAATACTGGCATTATCCTGTTGGAAAATAAATGGCCCACCTGCCATAACGTTGGAAAATTTGTCTTTCACCTGTTGCAGCAGCTGGACGTACTTTTCCGAATTCTGTCTGCCCTTCACTATTACTAAATCAACAGGTCCGTTATAGGAAACAGCTCCCCATACCATGACTGAACCAACATCGGCTCGCCTTCGTGACTGAATCACTTCATCTTTACGTAAATCGTGGAAATAATAAGAAAACCCATCCGGGCCATCTAAATTAAACTTCTTCTCGTCACTGAAAATAACAGTTTGCCATTCTCTTGTCCACCCCATTTTTGCTTGAGCAAACTGAAGACGTGCAGTGCGCTGAAATTCCCTTAAAGGAGGCCGTCGTTTAATTTTCAAACGTTTTAAATGCGGACAGGTCTTCAGTAACTTCTGTACAGTTCTTACCGATGCATTCGTTCCAACGTTATTCGCGATTTGTCTTGCCGTTAATGCCGAATTCGATGCTTCGCGTAATATGGCTCGACGTTCTCTCTTAGTTGTAACGGATGTTGTTCGCCCTTTAAAACGTTTTCCATAATTCTCGGGATCCCTAATAAAATTGTTCACAACCTGGTGTGATCGACTTATTTTCTTTGCAGTAGCCCTTGAGGAATACCCTTCTTGATGGAACGCTTTAATTTTTCCAATTTCTTCCATACTTAAGCACTTCTGTCGTCCCATCGTTGCACAATACCCTTAATTACAGATGTTTGTTTATCCGGATACACGTTGTAACTCGACACTCATCCGGTAGCTTACTATTAAATACTGGTCGTATCCAACCGGCGCGGTGCATTTTATATGTATGTGGTACTTACGTCACCCAATGCATAACGTTAGGCACTATTGCGCAATAATGCGTATTATTTGCCATATCATACCATTACAAACTTGCATTGTATTTTTAGTAAATGAATTGTTTTTCAAACCACCGAAAGCTTGCAACAAATCGGGTGGTCCTATTCATGTTGCGCGGAGTGTATCATTACATTTACACAAAAACATATACTTATATTTGGTACGTAGACTTCCGCGGTCGTGGTCCGTGCTATCTGCTTCTGGGTTTCCGGGCTAGAACCGCGTCACTTGTATATCTGCCGACGTTTCGTACCCATATGGGGCATCTTCAGGGCTGAACTACTGCACTGAAATTGGTGTAAGTCGATGGGGGACGGGTTTATATATGGATAATGGGTCATGGGTCAATGGAGCGTTACGGTTGCGGTTGGGTAGTTTGGAGATGCAGGATTGTCAAGCGTTATGTAGGGGGTAGCCATCATCGCGGTTAACGTTATTGGGATGCTTAGAGATCTCTATAGTTTCACGGATTTTGCGACCATAAAAATGGTTAGTGCGGGATAGGATCTTGATCGAATTAAATTGAATATGGTGCCCGGTTTCCAGCCTATGCTTGGCAAGTGCAGAACCGGCTATGCGCAGCAACCTAGTACAACGCTCATGTTCAGAAACACGAGTGCCGACAGACCGCTTTGTTTGACCAATATATGCCCTGCCGCATGAACAAGGAATCCTGTACATACCAGGTGATTCGAAAGAAGATAATTTAGAATGGGGTTTGAAGATGGTTTTGATGTTGGTTTTGAGAAGAATTCTACTGCTGCGGTCAGTAACGCCCTGTATATAGAGTAGGTGGGCTTTAGAGAGGGGGAGAGATGATGTAACCTGTGTATTAAGTTGTGGGATTTTGGCAGATATGCAAGTGACGCGGTTCCAGCCCGGAAACCCAGAAGCATATACTTATATGTACGTATATATTCATAAAATTGTATTATCAGAACAGTTATCTTATAAATTAATTCAAAATTCTATTTACTTATTAATGAATATAATTGTTATAGAATATTTTATATATACGAATATATAAAATACTTCATATATATATATATTGTTATGAGTAAAATGGAGGTTAAATAAGTGTAACTATGTCCCACGTTTGCCAAATATTATGAAGTAGACTATCGACAGTTGTGCTTTATACGTAAAATGAAATGAATATTTAAATTAAGTGTTTCTTTCATAAGATTTTTTAATGTAATATATTTATAATTTGAAACAATAATATTTACTTGTGTACTCTACCTTGACGGGCTTACTTTTTATCTTTTTTTTTAATTGGCTGTCTCGTATGTTTATATTTCCTTTTAAATAGTAATGCTTCGTTGAATAGTAATAATTGTTAACAATGAGATCTGTCTCAGAAATGTGTGAGTAAAGTGCTTAAGTCAGTGTGTATGCTGGTGGTTTATACATGTAGTCAGATGGAAAGAAAATTCTTATCTTCAATCGTTTTGTCATTATAACATCGTTAAAAAAAATATAATTTACTACTACTAATATTGAATTGACTCTCTTTAGTACTTTTTAAATAAATCATTAAACACTTGATTACCTTTTATTTGCATTTTAATTGTAGCGGTGTTTAACTTTACTTTAACATGTGTTTATCTTTTTGAATTTAAATAATAACTGGTCACTTTAATCTATTTAAGATCTGTTGTTGAAAACTGAATTCTGGACTATATTTTAAATTAAACTGTTCAATAAAATTAATTAATTGTTTAAAATATCAAATATATTAATAAACAATTAAACAAACATAAATCGTATAACATATTTTTTATAAAAAGAAAAATAACATATATATAAGACTTTGAATATTTCAAATAATCATTGATATTTAATAAGACTGTACATCTATTATAGAAAACTTTATATATTCAAACTAATATGAATATAGGCCCTTCCAATTATTTAACTCTGAAATTATTAAATACGTCCAACTGGATAATATCTGGTTGAATTTGATGGAGCCTGTGGTTGATTGACTTGACCAATAAGGTTGATATATAACCCCTTTCCACAATTAACTATTTGTAAATTCTGTATACGCATTTCGACAACCAAGTTGTCATCATCAGCAGATAATTTCAAAGTGTCGCACCTGGTAAAACACGGCGAAAAAATTGTACGAAAAAACAAACTCCGTACGCGATCCGCACCGTTGAAAACCAAGACAGTGCACATCTTGGTTTTCAACGGTGCGGATCGCGTTCGGTTTTTGTTTTTTCGTACAATTTTTTCGCCGTGTTTTACCAGGTGCGACACTTTGAAATTATCTGCTGATGATGACAACTTGGTTGTCGAAATGCGTATACAGAATTTACAAATAGTTAATTGTGGAAAGGGGTTATATATCAACCTTATTGATCATGGATAATATCTAAACTTTTAACACTACATGTTACTAATATCATTGAAAATTGTTATATAGTAAAAACTTATACAGTAAAAACTTTAAAGCTTTATGCGTCTGACGTCTTCATTATTTCTAAATCGTCCTATTGTTCTACCATTCTCTTCTAGGTGTGGTTTTTTAAAAACACTGCTCTAACTTCATTATGTTCCATACATAATATCCAACCCAATACAGGGTTGCTGCGCATACATATATCGCTTAATGTTTGTCGTAAATAACACTGTTTATAACACTTGTTATTGTCTTGTACATAGCAATTTAAATCACTTCAATTTAGTATTACTTTTAATAGTTTATTTTCGTGATAAGAATTGTTTACTTTTGCTCATTATAATATCACTTATTTCCGTTGATGTGTTTATAAAATTTACATCATTTTTAGCATGGTGACTGTGTTATGTATCAAATTTCGTCTATACTACATTTATATATCTTCTGACAAAAAGGAATCAATTATCAATAAATCTTCAAAGATGCAAATAAAAAAAATAAAAATATAATGAATCTTTATTCGTTTCTGATTGCCCTTCGGCCAATGGACGGGAGGTAGTAAATAAAATTAACGCCACAATAGAATTGATTCCGCTAAATATGTTTGACAAAAGTTTTGGTTCAGTAATGAGTTTCTTTGGTAGCAAAATAAGAACCTTTTTTTTATTGATACATGTATGCATAAGACCACATATGTACGAGGATAGTTTGACAAGTAGTGAGAATGACACATAGGTGGGTCTCTAATTAATAAAACAAATGCACTGTAATTTAGATTGCCTATTTATATGTTTACATTCCGATATTTGAATAAATCGGTTGATTAGTTTATTTTTGACAGCTAATTAAAAAAGAAGCAACACGTCGTTTTATTAAAATGGAAAAAGCAGAGTATCGTGCGGTGATTAAATACTTGGTAATTAAAATTAAGGGTATGAAAGCTACCGAAATAAAAGATGAGTTACGGGAAACATTAAGTGAATCTGCTCCATCATCCGCCACAATAAGTAGATGGGTAAATGAATTTAAACGTGGTAGAACAAGCTGTGTTGATGAAACGCGCTCTGGAGCACCCGAAATCGTGACTTCTAAGGAAGTGATTATAAAAATCCATAATATTATTACGCGAGATCGACGAGTCAAAGTGAGAGAGATCGCAGACATGGTAAACATTTCAACACAACGCGTACACCACATTTTAACGAAGGAATTGGGCTTTTCCAAGCTTTATGGTGCTAATTGCTTAACAGAGCACACGTGTCAGAATTGGTATAAAAAATTCCGTTCTGGAGATTTTTCCCTCAAAGATGAGCAACGTTCTGGTCGACCTACTGAAGTTGATGATGACCAAATGAAACCGACCCTTTCTTAAAAAGAATCATCACCGGTGATGAAAAATGGGTCCTGTACAGTAACATAGTTCGAAAACGATCATGGAGCAAACACGATAAACCAGGTCAAACCACATCGAAAACTGAATTGCATCCAAAAAAGATCATGCTGTCAGTTTGGTGGGATTATAAAGGTGTTGTGTTTTTTGAGCTGCTTCCAAGGAACCAAACGATCAATTCTGATGTTTACTGTCAACAATTAATCAAAGAAAAACGGCCAGAATTGTCAAATCGGAAGGGTGTAGTCTTCCACCAAAATAATGCAAGGCCTCACACATCTTTGGCAACTCGTGGGAAACTATTGGAGCTTGGCTGGGAAGTGATGCCACATCCCCCATACAGCCCTGATCTAGCACCATCTGATTACCATTTATTTCGAAGTTTGCAGAATTCTTTGAATGGTAAAACTTTCACAAATGACGATGACCTTCACTCGCACCTGGTTCAGTTTTTTGCTGATAAGGACCAGAAATTTTATGAGCGCGGAATCATGCAGCTGAAAGAAAGATGGCAAAAGGTCATTGAGCAAAATGGAAAATATATAATTGATTAAAAACTATTCTTTGTTCAAAAAAAAGTGTTTTATTTTATACTACAAAACCGAAAGTACTTAGTTGCCAACCCAATATTATTAATGTAAATATATTATTTATATTTAAACGCAATTATATTATTTTCTAGAAGAATATATTAAATTTCATTAGCTGTCCGAACTAATATGGACGGTAGTGTATATCCACATATGTATATCTCGGTTTCTTCTTTTAACTCTAGCAACCTACAAAGAAGAAATTATTTACAAAGAAGAAAAAAAGTGAACTGCAGAAAAAGAAACAATACTTTTCGATGTTTTGAATAGTCCATCATAAATCATAAGTTCTAGAAGTGCTTATTGGAGTATTTTAATATATTTGGACCCATTACTTTTTTATATTTACAAATAAACTCAAAAAAAAAGTTAACATGAAACATTTACCATGTTTTATGGGTGTTCTAATTAACATGATATATACTCTTTAAGCGGCGAATTGTTTTAAACAGTTTACACGATTTTAGAGCGAGACTGTGGAATTTCACGAGTTTCACGTTCCTATGAAAACATACAAAATCTCGTATTTATTTGTATTTTTGATTAATTCAGCATATCTCATAGTGATGTACACGCATTAATCGCATGTTATTTAAGAACAATCAACATTTTAACGTCGATATTGAGATTGACCGCTATCTTAAATAAGTTGCTATACTAATATTGATAATTGTCGAACTACGAGGATAGTTTGACAAGTAGTGAGAATGACACATAGGTGGCGCTCTAATTGGTAAAACAAATGCACTGTAATTTAGGTTGGCTATTTATATGTTTACATTCCGATATTTAGATAAATCGGTTGATTGGTTTATTTTTAACAGCTGATTGAAGAAGAAGCAAAACGTCGCCACATTTAAACGAAAGTATTGGGCCGTTCCAAGTTTTCGGCAAGACGGGTGGCGCGATTGCTTACGACTGATCAAAAGTTCACTCGTTTGCTCATTTCCAATGAGTGTTTGGACCTTTATAAGCGGAATCCGGTTGATTTTTGTAGGCGATTTGTTACTTGCGATGAAATTTGGATACACTACAGTACATCCGAAACTAAACAACAGTCGAAACAATGGTTAGAACGTGGTTCTGCACCTCCAAAGAAAGCGAACACCCCTTTATCGGCAAACAAGGTGATGGCATCAATTTTTTGGGATTCAAAGGGCATTTTGATCATTGATTACCTTCAAAAAGGTGCCACAATAAACGGTCAATATTATGCAGAACTTTTACAAAAATTAAATGTTGAGATTCGTGCTAAACGGCCAGGAATGGCAAAGAAAAAGATTCTGTTTCACCAAGACAACGCTCCCTCGCATGCCAGCACAGTTGCGATGTCCAAAATCCACGAGTTGCATTTCCAATTAGTACCGCATGCGCCTTATTCGCCGGATATAGCCCCTTCCGACCTTCGGACCTTCCGACTTCAACCTTTTTCCTTTTTTGCAAGCCTTCCGGAATCGCATTTTAGAGATGGCATAAAGGCATTGGAGCACCGTTGGAATAAATGTACTGCTCTTTTAGGAGAATATATTGAAAAATAAAATTATTTTGTATTTAAAAAAATTCGATTTTCTTTTCCATTCTCACTACTTGTCAAACTACCCTCGTAGAAAATGTATCTTTATAAATGCTTTTTAATACAAGCTAATTGCTTAGTCCCAAAATACATAGCATGTATTTTAAGTTGTTAGATGTTTAAATGTTAGTATTAAAAATTATCCTCCACCTTTAGTTAACCTAAATTCATAGTTTCAATGTGATACGTGCAGCGTTGTAGCTACAACGAACTGTCAAAATTGATAAGTTGAAAAATAGAATTAAACCCAGAACATTTTCGCGGAATAATTTTTTATAGTTTTCGAAGACACTTATCTCAACAAGAATACCTCACCTTGTTGGTTTCTGCTTCCGGCAATGAGGCACCACATCAGTCCACAATTTCTTGTTGGTATGGAAAATTCAAACGTGAACGGATTAGTCTCAGCAACGATCCAAGCGCAGGTTCACCAGAAACGGCAGTTACTCAAGAAAACGTCGATGCTATGCGCATGATCATCAAGGAAGAGCGACATGTGAAATGTCACCATTATTGGGGATTTTAAAGACATCAATTCAAAAAATTTCGCATAAAGAATTGTGTGTAAAAAAATTAGTTTCCCATTGGATACCACATCTGCTGTCTGAACAGAAAGCAGTTAGTGTGAACTGGTGTAAAAAAAACTTTAGATCGCTTCGACGCCGGAAACTTTGAAAACGTGTACAACATTGAATGTGGTGATGAATCTTGGATTTACTCATACGAGCCAGAAAATAAGCGCTAGTCGTCGACAGCTGCTGCCAATTGGTATACAATCATTTCTTTATCGCAAGTCATCGCTGAGCTTCCAAAAACCAATCCCTAACGACGAATCATTCTCCACCAAGACAATGAAAGTACATAAATAGCACGTATACACAATTTATCACTATGTATGAGACTTGCATCTACCACCATGTTCCTCACTTAAAACAAGACAATTTAATTTTTAAAGCAACAAAATGTATAATTTTGGATTATCCTCCGTACAGTTCTAACGATTTCTTTACCTTTCTGAAAATCAAGAACAGACAGCGTGGTGAAATGTTCCAGTCGTCAGAAGGAGCAGTCATGCATTTAGGATATGGGTTTGGAAGGTCGTCAATTCATCGAGAGAGATTTAGTAGAAGCCTTAGGTATTTCATTAGGCAGTGTGACCAATATTTTGTCTGCGACTACCACCATGATTCTCAATCAAAACAATAGGCTAACGAGTAGTGCAGCCCCAGTATTTCAGCTCCGAAGCGAGTTAGGTTCCAGAAACGGGCCAAGAAGATGTTAGCATCACGTTTTTGGGACGCAAAAGGAATTTTGTTCGTGAATTACCTCCAAATTGCTAAAACAATAAACTCAGATTATTATTGAAACCTTTCGGACCGGCTGGATGTAAAAATTCGTGAGAAAAGAACTGGTTTACAGGAGAAAAAATCATCTTTCATCAAGACAACGTACCCTTCACACAGCTTAAAAAACCATCGCCAAAATTAGTGAATTAAAGTACGAATTGTTGAAACATTCATTATATTCACCAGATTTAGCCCCTTCTGTCTTCTGGCTGTTCTTACAAATCAAAAAATTTATGCGAGGAAAATGATTTCCATCGATCGAAGAGGTAGTAACAGCCGCGAAAGCGTATTTCGACAGTCTTCTAGTTTCTCACTTCAGGGATGGAATCCATAAAATAGAAGTTGACTGGGACAAGTGTATCGAAGTTCAGGGAGGTTATATTGAATAATATTTAAACCATAAAATTATGTTTTTCTTATTGAATGACAAAATTTACAAAATTTATTGAACAACCTGGTATATATACGGAATAAATAAAATCAAAGCAACAAATAAATCTTCTACCTTCAGAAAAAGTGTTTTTGTACTACTATGTTATGAATCAAGCATACTCTGAACACCAAATTTTTGTTTACATAACAAGTAATAAAGACCATCCCACATAAATTCGGCAGATATATCTTCGTGCGCATCGTAAATCTTTTTGTGGTACCTACTGAACCTTTGCAATTATTTCTGTTTTTGATGTTGAACTTGATGGAGCCTGTGTTGGATTAACTTAATCACTAAGGTTGATATATAACCCCTTTCCACATTAACTTTTGTAATTCTGTATACGCATTTCGACAACCAAGTTGTCATCATCAGCAGATAATTGCAAAGTGTCGCACCTTCGTACGCGATCTACACCGTTGAGAAGCAAAATGTATACAAGTGCGATACTTTGCAATTATCTGCTGATGATGACAACTTGGTTGTCGAAATGCGTATACAGAATTACAAAAGTTAATGTGGAAAGGGGTTATATATCAACCTTAGTGATTAAATATTTCTGTTTTGTTTGTCTCTTTTGCACTGCATGTCTCTTTAAATTTTTTTTTGCCCTGTAATTGATTATCTGTGGGACATATAAAGATTATTATTATTATTAGTAAAAGAAGGTGTTTACGCCGAAACTGATACTATAAATAAAAGCACTAATTACTACGTATTATAAACATGTCAGCGTAAATTTCTAATTTCGTATGCAAATTTTAAGCATCAGAAAAATTCAGTTAATATATGCTCACATAAAAAGTATACAACACAATGTTTTTCCTATACGAACGTTGTGATTCGGTTGTTACTTCTTTATTAATAGTAATAAAATGAGGCGATGAAATTTAATACTTATGTAATAGTGTTAATTGAAAAGAAAGAACAATAAATTGCACAACGAAATCAGGATTTTGATAATGACGGAATTTTACAATTCACCTTTATTGTTCGTAACAGATACCATCGGAGTTTGTCTTTGTAATGTTTACTTTAATTTAATGTGCCAAACTGCAACATCGTAACTGTTTCAGAATATAAAAATTGTAAGCCATTAATAGATAATTTTATTGGCGTTTAATAACCAACGACGTTGTATTTGACAATTTATTAAAATTAATAGTCAATAAAAGAATACAGTCGTAAATATGAAAAATTTATGTCTTTTTCGTGTTCCATTTAACCATTAATAAAGATTGTATAAATTTAGATCTTTATCTGTGTGTAAAAAAAACTTACTAATTAAGTATATATGTTACAATAATGTGGGTGTAGAGAGAACGCGCTCTATAAATAATGTAACGATTTATGTCATTCGTATAATAGACCAAACTTATAGAACTCGCGCGCTTAAACAGCGCATTAAAGCATATACAGTGTTATTAAACGTGTCCACATAATAAATACAAAACTTAATTCCCAGGAGTATGGGAACCATCTTAAAATGGATTTTCAAATGTTAATCCTGGATTTTATTGTAATGAAGACGTGCAAAGAGGATTATTCTTGTAGCACACAGTGCACATCTTGGTTTGCAACGGTGCGGATCGCGTACGGAGTGTATTTTTCGTACAATTTCTTCGCCGTGTTTTACCAGGTGCGACACTTTGAAATTATCTGCTGATGATGACAACTTGGTTGTCGAAATGCGTATACAGAATTTACAAATAGTTAATTGTGGAAAGGGGTTATATATCAACCTTATTGATCAAGGATTATTCTTATTATTTCATAAATTTTCGATAGTTTGGAAATGAATGCGTATTTGAGGCTACCATTAAACTGCTGCACATATATCTTCCACTTTCTTGCAGAATATTCGAGTTATAAATTACGTAGATGCCCCTTATACGAGGGTAGCCGTTTACATTTCGGGAATATCAATCAAAAAAAAAATTTTATTATCGAAAATAGTTTTATTGCTTCTCAAAATATTCTTCTTGAAAATCAATGCACTTTTGCAATCATTTAAACCAATTCGAAAAGCATTGCTGCCACTGTGAAGGCGTATCTCTAAAATATGAGTTTTGAATGCCTCAACTGCCTCTTCCGGTGTAGAAACCTTTGACCACGAAGTTTATTCTACACGTGTGGTAACAAAAAGAAATCACAGGGTCGTACGGCAGATGGCTCATCAATTTGATGTTTTGCCCTGTCAAATATTCAGTTGTTTGAACCGACCTGTGAGATCTCGCCTTGTTATAGTGGAGAATGATCTGTCGTTTTCGGTTTGTTTTCCTTATTGCTTCAAAAACTTTTGGCAAACAAATAGTTGTGTACCATTCGGAATTGACCATTTTACACCTCTCCGAAGGCGCGGTTTCAACGTGACCGGTTTTTCCGAAAAAATAGCTGACAATTTGTTTTGATGCGCTTCGAGCGCGAACAACTTTTGTTAGTTTTGGCTCATCTTGGAATACCCACACAGTCGACTGCTGTTTACTATCGGGCTCATACGTATAGATCCAAGCTTCGTCACTTGTGATGACTTTATAAATATTCTTTGAAGCACCGCCATTGTATTTTTTATGCATTTCCTGGCACCAATCGACGCGAATCAATTTTTGAGCGGTCGTCAAATTATGTGGTACCCAACGTGAACGTAGCTTCTTAACGGCTAAATATTGATGCGGGATCTTATGTATATATGCTGTTTGAAGGTTAGTACTATCTAAAAAACATATGGATTTAATAACAGTAACGCCATCTATGTGTCAGACCGGGGACTTTTCAGCCGACCTGGTAATACCTAGAGATGCCTCGATCTCATGGTATGTCACATGACGGTCTTGCATTATCAATTCAGACACTGCATTTATGTTTTCCGACACAACGACGTTTGTGGGACGACCTTCACGAAATTCATCGTCAAAAGAACGCCGTCCAAGTTTGATTTCACTATACCAACGGTATACTATAGTTTTCGATGATGCTTCATCACTATATAAAGAATTCAGCTCGTCGATGCTTGACCTTTAAAAAAATTCTGGCAACAATTGTCAAAGAATACATTTAATAAATGGTAAATTTGAAAATATTCTTCAACGTTGAGGAATATTCGAAATTATAAAACAACACATTTGCTTCCTCAGTATCATAATAAATATTTGGCAAAATGTACACTAATTACTAAGAATTGAATTAATGGTTCCTTCGAAACGTATTCGATTTCATAAGACTGCTGACTGCTATATAAAATATATGGAATATATGTAAATTTTATATTTCTACAAATTACTGGTAAATATTGGGGTACGTATAAAGATTTCCTGATATTCCTTTCTCTCGTTTATTTTCCAATTGACAATAGAGCATTGTATTAATGAGCAAAAAAAAAATTGAACCGCTAAACGTGTTACAAAACATTTGTTTACGTCCAAGCCGCCATTTCAATTGGCGTCCCATGTCGATCATGCGCTCCTTTTCCGTTCTTATATCCATTGTATACCCTTTTTATTCGTAGCGATTGTAGGTATCGTTTCGAACCTAAAAGCGACAAAGCCGCACAAACCGGGATGTGCTCGAATTTCATCGGTAAATCACAAGAAGTGTTAATGAATAGGACCAAAAGAGAATACATGGTTATATACGTACGGTAGAGGCGGCATGATCTGAAGAATAGTAGATATACAAGGTGGAATACTGCTAATATATAAGGTAAAACTGATGGGAAAGTACTTTCGTTGACAGTTATTTAAATGGGATAGCTAATCGACTGATTTTAAAAGGAATAATAAAAATATTTTCAGATCGCTTCAGTGCCCTACGTAAATGTATAAGAAATGGAAACTTTTAGGCGTTTTAAATTAACAAAGTAATTAGTTTTGTTTATTATATCGTAGGTAGTACATTAGCTAACGCAGGTTGATTGGAAAATGGATTTAAAATACTCGGAGATATCAATTCTTGTGTGGAATAAAGGCTTTTTTTTAATTTCGTCTCGAAAGAGAAAATTCATGAATAATTAGTTCATAAATTTACAACTTTGTATTCCATTCTTTAACAGTACGATGTTATTAACGTTGAAAATATCAAATTCAACATCTGTGTTCATATAGTAAGGTTATAATTATACATTAATTTTAATATGCTGTTAGAAAGTTAAATTTTAATGGAAACTGTGGTTGGCCAAATTAATCAATTAAAGTTGATCCATTTCCACAGTAATTTTCGTATTCTGTATACGTATTTTGACAACTAAATTGTTATAATCAGCAGATAATTAATCGCGGTGTCGTACCTAAAACTATGGCAAAATTCGCACGAAGACAAAGTCCATACTAGACTTGCACCTTCGAAGAAGTGTGTGTTTGGTTTTCGACGGTATAAGTCTGGTACGGAATTTGTCTTTGTGTGTCGCAGTAGTGTGTTTAGTTTTCGACGGTGTAAGTCTACTAGGGACTTTGTCTATGTGTGGATTTTGCCCGTAGTTTCTGGTTCGACACTGTGATTAATTATCTGCTGATGATGACAACTTAGTTGTCAAAATACCTTTACAGAATACGAAAATTATTGTGTCAAATTAATTAATGTAGCTAGAAAAGTTCTAGTTTAGTATTAAGAAAGCTACCTGAGACAACCTTACAAAAAATTATTTCGGACTAAAATGAATAATGTGCATCATATTATATGTTTCACGTACAGAGATGCTTAAATTCTAGATCTTTTATTTTGACGAAAATTTCAACTTTTCCAAAGGGTCGCAAAAATCAGCATTTTTCGTAAGTTATTATATATTGAAAAATGCTGGCGAGATATTTTAAAAGTACCTAAAAGTGATTTTGATTTCAAAAATTCTGAGAAAAAAACAAGTATATGAAAAGGGATACTCTTGACTGTGCAAGTGGGTTTTCTTCAAAGTCTGACGAGTTTTTATTCTAAAAAGTAGTAAGTTTATCTTCTGCTAGTTCAGAATTGCTGTTTTATGTACAGAGACGCTTAAATTTAAAATTTTTTATTTTGACGAAAATTTCAACTTTTTCCAAAGGGGTGTACTCGCAAAAATTGGCATTCTTCGAAAGTTGTTATACATTGACAAGTGCCCTGGAGATGTTATTTTCAAAGGATCTAAAAGTGATTTTGATGTCGAAAATTGTCTAACACTTTTGGTTTAATTTTGAGAGAAAAGAAAACATGTGAAAAGGTAAACTTTTGACTGTGTAAATGGATTATCTCCAAAGTCTTAAGGGTTTTTATTTTAAAAAGTAGTAAGTGTATCTTCTGCTAGTTCAGAATTGCTGTTTTATGCAAAGAGACGCTTAAATTCAAAATTTTTTATTTTGACGAAAATTTCAATTTTTCCAAAGGGATATACTCGCAAAAATTAGCATTTTTCGAAAATTGTTATACATCGACAAATGTCGTGGAGATGATATTTTCAAAGGTTCTACAAGCGAATTTGTTGTCGAAAATTGTCCAACTCTTTTTGTTTCATTCTGAGAGAGAAAAAAACATGTGAAAACGGAAACCTTTGACTACGTAAGTGGATTATCTCCAAAGTCTGAATGATTTTCGTTTTAAAAAGTAGTAAGTTTATAATCTTTTAATTCAGAATTACTGTTTTACGGACATAGAAGCTTAAATTCAAAATTTTTTATTTTGACGAAAATTTCAATTTTTCCAAAGGGGTATACTCGCAAAAATTAGCATTTTTCGAAAATTGTTATACACTGACAAGTGCTCTGGAGATAATATTTTCAAAGGATCTGAAAGTGATTTGATGTCGTAAATTGTCTAATTCTTTCGGTTTAATTCTGAGAAAAACAGTAACATATGGAAAGAAAAACGTTCGACTGTGTAAGTGGAGTATCTCCAAAGTCTGAAGGGTTTTTATTCTAAAAAGTAGTAAGTTTATATTCTGCTAGTTCAGAATTGCTGCTTTATGTACAGAGGGTCTTAAATTGAAAATTTTTTATTTTAACGAAAATTTCAATTTTTCCAAAGGGGTATATTCGCAAAAATTGGCATTTTTTGAAAGTTATTATACAAACGCTCTGGAGATGATATTTTCAAAGGATCTAAAAATGATATTGATTTCAAAAATTGTCTGACTTTTGGTTTAATTTTGAGAGAAAAAAAGGCATGAAAAAAGGAAATGAAACTTAAATAAATAATCAAGAAATGCTGATCCAAACAAATCAGATGCCAAACCATAGGTAGTTACATCATACAATAGAATGGATTGTAGAAACGCTCGATGAATAAGGTGTATTTGTCTAGAAATGATTTTAGATATTTATGCTTGCGAAACTCCACAATGATTGCGTTTTTAGCAACTTTGAAGCCCTCGAATCAACTTCAACTCATTGTGTACCTGTTGTTTCGTTTCGAATGTGTAATTATGAATCTAGGCCTCATCGACAATCGAGTCATGGAAGAATTCAGAGGAATGACGCTAGCACCATGATATGAAAATCATTTGGCACAGGATCGTAAGCTTTCTCAAAGATATTTTAACCTTTCAACATGTTTATCGTCTTTAATTAATGCTAGGACATTTAAATCCTACTGCCCAATTGTCTATCGTTAAGTGTCATTGTTAAGAGTTTCAATTTTTATTTCAGTTGTTGCGAAGCTTTTACAGGGTGGGGCAGAATAACGAGCGATTTTAAAAAGCCCGCGATTCGCGCCGTGTCATTCGCAGGTGGTAGGGCCGCTATCGGCCATGTTTCCTTGATATTAGCATTTAGTAACAATGGAGCGTTGGACCCCTCAACAGCGTGCGTACGCTGTTAAGGCGTTTTATGAAAATGATAATTCTTACATACGCGCGCGTCGTGCCTTTCGAAATCATTTTAATATTAATCGCAATCAACCAGTGCCGTCTGCCTGTGCCATTAAAAAATGGGTTAGGAACTTTGAGGAAACTTCGTCAACGACAAAAAAGAAACCTGGTCGGCCAAAATCGGTGCGTACGCCCGAGAATATAAGAACTGCTACTGAGCGAAGCCCGCGTCGTTCAGCTCGCCGGCATAGCACTACACTTGGGATTTCAAACCGAACTGTCAGACGAATATTACACAAGGATCTCCACCTTCATCCATACAAAATTCAAATCGTACATTCTCTTAAAGGCACGGATTATGTGAGTCGACAACGATTCTGTGAAGAGTTTTCAAGATTTAATTAATCAACATGAGGATATTGTAAACAACTTATGGATGAGTGACGAAGCCCATTTCCATTTGTCCGGTTACGTCAATAAGTAGAACTTTAGATACTGGAGTGACGTAAATCCTAGACAAATGCATCAAGAACCCCTTCACTCCACAAATGTTACTGTGTGGTGCGCTATGTCTTCATCGGGGATCATGGGGCCTTACTTTTTTGAAAATGCTCATGGCAATGCTGTGACAGTAATCTCACAAAGATACGCCGACATGTTGGAAAACTTTTTTGAACCACGCTACGAAGTTAACGAGGAAACATTTTTTTCAACAAGACGGAGCAACCTTCCATACAGCCAGAGTATGCATGAATATTGTTAATAGATTATTTCCAAATCATGTGATTTCTCGAAACGCGGACATCACCTGGCCTTCCCGTTCACCGGACCTCACACCGTGCGTCTTGTGGGGGTACTTAAAAAGTAAAGTGTTTCAAGATAACCCACCACAAACAATTCAACCCCTGAAAGAACAGATCCGACAGGAAGTGGAAAACGTTCCCCTAGCAATGCTGCAAAATGTAATGAGTAGTTTCAAAACACGATTGGAAGAGTGTGTACGCCTGAACGGATGTCATCTTTCCGGAGTTATTATTAAAAAATAAAATAATTAATGCTTTTTTATGTTCTTTGAGAAAATAATGAATTTATTCCTAAATATTGTTTTTCTTGTTTTTACAGCCTTTTTAAAATCACTCGTTATTCTACCTCACCCGTTAGAAATGAAAGATCTAATTACCATCCAATACTCAGTTGTTTACTTTAGACTTGAATAAAAAGTCTATTTGATACTCCATCATTTTCTGTTTATTGTGTCGAGATAATTTCACTCTGCCCTCGTATAAGGAAAAGATAGCATATTACCATCACCTAGAAACAGGTAAGACAGACATCAATTATTAAATTTAATTTAAATTAATGCATTTATAGAAAGTATCTTCGTTGTAAAAATAATAATTTATTATTATAATGCCAGTAGCAATTGTAATACAATTACATAACAGCCACCATTATTTATAGAAGGCATTTCTCAATCGTAGATTTAATTTACGCAGTAGGTGGTGATGTTTTGCCATGAGTTCTATGAAATTGACTGAAGAGCCACGGTAAATATTTGATTTACTCAAGGTCTATGAAACTCGTTTTATCCATAGTGCTCTATTTGAACGGGACAAATGACCGAATAGATTCCGAATTACAAATAGTTAACGTTGACTTGTACTCCGTTTGGGTATTTATTTCGATTCCTATTACGTGACATGCTTTAGATGGAAAAATTAAAGATAGCACTGAAATTGATGATTTAACGAACGGTTATTATAGGGAAGTAGAAGAATGTAATTTATTAAAATAGCGTTTCTAAGTCGATATTAGATAATAATTTAGTTAAATGTATCTTGGATGCATAATGCTGCTTTAGATTTACACTACCGGTCATATTTATTTGCACACCCTTAGTTTTAGCAAAAATTATTAATCTATCAAATGTGTACTGAAAATTTATTTATTGTACCAATACAATAGTGTAAAATAAACATAAAATAGTTACATTTTTCTTATATAAAAACTTTATCATTAATTATTATTAAATTTTGCTCTCATCAATGTGCCCACCTTTATTTTTGTTAATTGCGGCACATAACCGCGGCATCCTTTCAATTAATTTTTGCAGTGTATCTTCTGTAATTTGTGCCCAGGCTTCTTGAAGTTGTTCCCACAGAACAGTGGTGGATGATAGAGCATGTTCTCGAACTTTCCGGTCCAATTCTTCCCAAAGAAGCTCTATTGGGTTCAGATCAGGACTTTGTGCTGGCCATACCATTATAGAGATTTGCCCTTGCTCTTCTAGTTGACGCAAGTAATCGCCACACAATCTATAAATGTGTTTCGGCTCGTTGTCCTGTTGAAATACAAAGTTTTCGCCAAGAATCCTTAGTCGTGAAGGAACAGCGTTATTTTCTAAAATTTCCTTGTAGCCTTCTTTTCTTAGGATTCCCTCAATTTTGACGAAATCGCCTACAGATCTTCCACCAAAACACCCCCAAATCATTGCTGACCTCCTCCATGTTTTACGGTAGGCACAATACATTCTGGCAGTACTCTCTCTCCTGCGGATCTTCTTACGAATATTCGCCTTTTACTACCGAAAAGTTCAAACTTCGATTCGTCTATCCACAACACATTATTCCACTGATCAATCGTCTAATTCTTATGTTCTTTAGCCCAATTTAGTCGTTTTATCTTGTTTTGCTTTCGTAGTAGTGGTTTTCGCAGAGCAATTCTTCCGTATAAACCCGCTTGCCTTAACCTTCTCTGTACCGTGGACACACTAATTGGTTTAGCACGCGCTCTATTCATTCCAGCAGCAATTTCTGGTGCTGTTTTTCGTCTATCGCGTCTACTTATCCGTATCAGATGCCGGTCATCTGCAGATGTCGTCGCTTTGCGTCGTCCAGATCTCCTTTTGTTGGAAAATGTACCACTTTCTTCAAATTTTTTAGCGTTATAATCAACGGTTCAGCGATTTAATCGTAATTCTTTTGCAATTTCGCCATTACTTTTACCCGTACGATGATAAGCAATTATCATAGCACACACTTCAACAAATAATTCCTTCGTCTTCGGCATTGCATTAAAATATTCACAATAACTCTCTATTTCACTCTTTTCGCAACAAAAGATGAACGATGACTGACATAAAATTTATTTTCCTTTTTGAATAACACATCCTAATATTGTAATTAGTTAGTACAATAACACAATATTGGCAATACCTTTCGGAAATGCAGGTAAAACTGTTAATACTGTAGGGATTAGCCTATATAATATTTATGGTATTTTTCCAATTTATGACACCTTTACGATATATCATAAACAATTTAAGATTTTCGTAGAAATTCATATGGAATTACTTCCACTAATAATATTGTTGAATAATTATAATACAGATTTTTCGAAAGATAATCCGTATTTCAGGAAACACATAAAATTGGGGTGGGCAAATAAATACGACCGGTAGTGTAAGTTTATATAATTTTTATTGCTAAATTTGAGCGGCCAGGTTCGTACCAAGGCGAGTATATGAACAAACGAGCGACATTGAAATGCATGTGTTATTTTTAATCACTTATGTTTTGTTTTATAAACAACATACATTATTCACAGCTACTGTTATGTAGTGCAAAATGGATAAGACTGACAAAATATTTGCAACATGATGTAAGTTTCCACATTTGTCTCGGAGAGCAACGCACGCCATGCTAAAAAGGTGTTCCTATATTTAGAAAATATCCACTTGACATTTACGAATGTAATGCAAGTATAATTAACACTACAGTAACGACAATCCAGTATCCTGACATTTTTGTATTGAGTCAAATAAACCTGGTACCAGACTTCCGCGGTCGTGGTCCATGCTATCTGCTTCTGGGCTTCCGGGCTGGAACCGCGTCACTGAAACTAACTCAGTTTCAGTGCGACAGACAGTAGCAGTAGTTGAATCCTGAAGATGTCCCATGCGGGATTGTTTCACATAATTTGAAAAAATCGTATTCTAGTCTTAAACTGCCCTAAAAAAAGTACCTTCATGCGATTTACTACACTCTCCCTTGTCTAACGTATAAGAGGTTAAAGAGAGATGAGTTGTGGGTAGGTCTCATGTCAGTGTTTGATATGTATGATATATAACCCTTTCCCACATTAATTTTCGTGTCTTGTATACGTATTTCGACAACTAAGTTGTCATCATCAACAAATGATTAGCCTCAATGGATTGCATCTGGCCATTGAGTAAAATGGAAAATACATAATTGATTAAAAATTATTCTTTGTTTAAAAAAAACTGTTTTATTTTATACTACACAACCGAAAGTACTTAGTTGCCAACCCAATAATAACAAAAAATAGAATATGTTATTACGTTAGTTGCTTTATTTATTGCAATGTGCCTTTTGTTGGATGCAAAGCCTTGTTAATTTATGGAACCCAAACTTACAGTAATGTTCACATTGTTCCCACAAGTTTTAAGAGTCTCAATTATTTTATATATTGTCGAAGGAGTACGTACATTATAAGCTAGACTTTACTCTATAAGAATTCCACATGCTTACCTCAATTTTTCTAATTAAATGTCACAGTAATATGTTTCACAAAGAGCGACTATTCCTCTTCGGTCGTTTATATTTATTAATGAAAAAAAAAGGAAATACACTGCAATAACAGTGTGTATAAATGAGATTATTTTTTCGGGTCTGGGTTAATAAAAACTCGTATATGTGAAATAAAGGAATATTTATTATGTCCAGGTTGGGTGTCGTAAGGCGGACAAACAAGTTTATTGATGGTTAACGCTAGCTAAAAAATTGTCCTTTCACGTGTCTACCTGGTTTAGTTATAAATTTCGAAAGAACCTGAAATCACTTATAAAAAATTAAACGTTATGTATTCGAGTACGGAAAGTATCTTTCGAATATTAGCAATTTAATTTTGTGTTTTTTGTGACAAATTTTGAAAAAATTCGCTTCTTTATGAACTGTAAATTTATTATTCCAACTTTGTGGAAGAAATAGATTTTATACTCTGTACTACTATAGACACAGATAATAACGACCAAATCACGTGAATATTTTTACAATATAATATGTCAGCTACTAAAGTCTGACTTACACACATCTATTTACCTCTAATCAAAAAAGTTAACCTCAAAACAGGTTGTTAAAGTAACAATAATAGTGAAAATTTAACAGGTTTATTTTATATTAAATCTTGAAAATAAATATCAATTATTTTAAATTAATCTTATTAACAAAATGTATTATACACTAAATTATTTCTTTACAAATTTCATATAAAGGTGTTTCTAATTTCGTGTTTTTTTTAAGAATAAATAAAGCACATAATTTGCATTCACTTTCAAAAACTCTTTATTAGTAATTGAAGTATCAGTTATGGCATTTATATGCGGAAAATAATATCTTCTAAATGGCCCCTCTTGCAGCTCCATAGACGTCCACTCTTTTGTTAAAATTTTCAATGACATTTTGACATAATTGAGGCTGTCACACCAATGACACGAATAATTTCATCTTTCAAAACAGGAATTGATTGCGGATTGTTTTTATAAACCTGACTTTTCACATAACCCCAAAGAAAATAGTGTAACAGTGTCAAATCACATGATCTTGGTGGCCAATTAACGTCACCGCTACTGGAGATTACACGTCCAGGAAATTTTTCTCTCAATAAATCAATTGATTCGTGTACAAAGTGAGGTGTAGCACCATCCTGTTGAAGCCACATGTTCTCTAGATCAATATTTATTAATTCGCCCCACAAAAATTCGGTTATCATCCGACGATATCGATCTCCATTGACAGTTACAGCTTCACCAGCAGCATTTTCAAAGAAGTTAGGTCCAATTATACCACCTGACAATAACACACACCAAACTGTAACTCGTTTAGGATGCATAGATTTCTCATGAATAATTCGTGGATTTTCCTGACATCAGATACGGCAATTTTGTTTATTGACATAGCCACCAAGTTCAAAATGTGCCTCATCGGAAAACATTATTTTTTGAGAAAAATCAGCTGTTTGTTCATTGATGAAATCTACAAATGAACGACGTTTTAAATGATCTAATGACTTCAGTTCCTGTGTTATTTGAACCTTATATGCTTTCAGAGCTAAATCTTTGTGTAAAATATGCCATGTTGTTGATTCACTAAGTCCAAGTTGTCGTGAACGTCGTCTAATGGACATTTGACGATCTTCAGCAACACTTTCACGAATCAAACCAATATTTTCTTGTGAACGACCACTACGACTGTATTTGTGCTTTCAGATGGACGATTATGTAAACAATAAAATTCACGTAATTTTCTAAAAACTATTTTCACAGAACGCTGATTTTCATAAAATAATTCAACAATTTGAACGCGTTGTTGTATCGTGAACGAAGCCATTTTTATAAATGTCATACATCTCAATGCCCACATACCCAGACACATTCAGTACGCCATCTATATTTCATTTATTCTTAGAAAAAACCGGGCAATTTGAAATACCCTTTATTAGATTTGATTGTACTATATTCATTGGATTTAGTAAAATAACATAAATCAGAATATGACAAGTACGCAGTAGATTAGCTTGCGAAATAGTTTTGGGACTTCCTTCATATCACTGTCAGCTCATTCGTCTAGAGCTAACTGGAGTCCAAGCATAGGGAGAAGTAACTGTAAATAATACCACATCTAAATTGGACAATGTTCAAAATTTACTTCGCGCTGCCTTTTGTAACGTTACCAAACAGACTATAGCCATATTTCGAAACGAATTACATGTATATTATACCGGAAGTGTATTAGAAAACTCCTTTCACTCATTGCCGTTGCGAAACATACTACATATAGATTTCATATATCGTCATCACATCCTTACACTACTCATTAACAGCTTTTATTTTAGTATTTTCTCTATTAATTTTCCGAAGGGTGTTAATCATTATCTAAATTTTAATTACACTTCTAGCGAAACTGTTAACCATGTGGACACATAGAATAAAACAATATTTATTTGCCTTTTGCACTAACATATAAGGACAGTCGTTACAGTGAATGTAATGTAATGTTTGCAATATTAATTTATAGCTCGTAAACTATTCGGTTGAATTACGTGCACAAATTTATTCACAACAGCATTTTCCGTTAAAATGTCACCGTGACGTGATGTGCACATTATTAGCGAATTTTGATTGAACAGATTCTGCCAAAATGCCCAGCTCACTGGTTAAGGTCAATAAGAAATTAAAGAAAATTGTTATATCGGGTATTTCTTCGAATTATGGACTAGGAGTAATGCAGTCAAAGTATGTGGTAATTACTTCGCAATAATAAAACGATCAAACAATTAATTACATTGAAGATAATATTTTATAAAACTAAAATCTCTCCGAAAATTCAGGAATAATTATATTTCGGGCGTTGCAGAAAATATGAGACGATCATTTAGACGAATTCTTTCAAAATCTTAATAGTGTAAAAAGGATAAATAATAATAATAATAATAATATATTTGCTCAACATACATAAAATCCGATTATAGGACAATACAGATTGGTAGAAAAGTTTTGAAAGCGACACCTATCGAGCAGTAGAGGAATCAAAATTCATACTCCATTTTAATATTTCATGTGTCGTATGAACACGCTAAAAATTTTATCTCGATCCGTCAATTCATTCATTGTTAGCAATCCATTTGAATTAGACGTGTCGGTGTATTTTTTAGCAATGGAAAAAAACTGAATATCGCGCTGTGATAAAATTCTTTGCTTTGAAAGGTTTATCAGCAACAGAGATTCATACAAAAATGGTGAACGTGTTAAAGGAATGTGCTCCTTCATTTCCAACAGTACATTGATGGGTTTTAGAGTTTGACGTGGTCGTACAACGTTGAAGATGAACCACGTAGTGGACGACCAAAAACAGCAGAAATCATTGAGCAAGTATGGTTAGTGAAGATCCGAATTTGACTAAGCGTGATATTGCTGCTACCATAGGCATCTCTGGCGAATGAGTACTCCATATTTTACATGAAGAATTACATATGAAAAAGCTGTTTGGAAAGTTAGTGCCGCATTCGTCAACAATTTAACAAAAACTGGATCGAAAACAAATTTCTCAGCGTAACTTGGTGCGTTTCAAGCGGAATAAAACCGATTTCTTGCGTCGTTTTATAACTATGGATGAGACTTGGATCTACCACCATGATCCTAAATTGAAACAAGAACGATTACAATGGACTACGGTTGGTTGTTCAACTCCAAAAGAGGTGAAGTCAGGACGATCGGCAGAAAAGGTTATGGCATCAGTGTTTTGGGATGCAAAAGGAATTTGATTGATTGATTATCTTGAAAAAGGTAAAACAATTAACTCAGAGTATTATTGTAACCTTTTAGATCAACTGGATGCAAAAATTCGTGAAAAAAGACCTGGTTTAGCGAAAAAAAAAAATTTTTTTCATCAAGAGAATTCGCCTTTACACAAAAATGTTTTGGCGATGGCTAAATTGAATGAATTAAAGTACGAATTGCTTGAACAACCACCGTATTCACCAGATTTGGCTCCGAGTGATTACTACCTCTTCAGAAATTTGAAACAATTCGTTCGTGGAAAGCCTTTTTCATCGAATGAAGAAGCTATTTCAGCCGTGGAACAGTATTTTGCAGAGCTTCCAGAAAATCATTTTTTTACAGAGATGGTATAAAATTATTGGAAGATCTGAATAAATGTATTGAAGTTGAGGGAGATTACACATTGAATAAAAAAACTAATTTAATTTAAAAATTCACATTGTTTCATTTTTGCTTTCAAAACTTTTCTACCAACCTGTACAAAACTAAATATTACAAGTTTTCCGACAGGACACATACTTAACAATTTTGTCTTTTAATACAAACACACTCTTGAATGTTTTTCATGATCTGTCAATGTCAAAACGTCAGTCAGTATTAACATTTTTCTCAGGGTGAGGTTCAAGAACGAGCAACGTTTGGAAATTATTAAAAAATCTTGCCGCAATTCTGAATCGGCGGTCGCAACTATAAGAACACTTATTCCATTTTTCGGTTGTTATAATCGTCCCACCATACAAGTTGTGCGTACTACAGTGGATAAATTCAACTCAAAATGTTCACTATTGGATGTTCCTGTGCCAGTGAAATAACGCACCAGTCGAAGTACTGAAAATATCGCAGCCGTAAGTGCTTCAGTTCAAAATGAGCCAAATCAGTCGATTCCATGCCGGTCACAGGAATTGGGAATCTCTCAAACCACATCGTGGCGCATTTTGATTAAAAATCTTAGCCACACCCTTACAAGATTAAATTAACTCAAGAACTGAAGCCCCTTGATCATTCGAAATGCTGAAACGTCTCTGAGAGGGCTCTGCTAAAGTTTGAAGAAAATCCTGAATTTCATCGAAAAATCATCTTTAGCAACGAAATTCATTTTTGACTTAATGGCTTTCTCAATAAGCAAAATATGCGTTATTAGACAGCAACAAACCCGCATGTGCTTCAACAGACTCTACTACAACCACAAAAAGTGACGGTGTGATGTGAATTTCATATTGGAGGTGTTATTGGACCATATTTTTTCGTCGATAAAAATGATCGCCATGTTATTGTCAATGAAGTTCGCTGTCGTGTCATATTGGAAGACTACTTTTGGCCAGAATTAAATGGACTTGACATCAGTGATATGTGGTTCCAATAAGATGATGTCACATAACACACAGCTGATCAAACAATTAATTTATAGAAGGGGAAGTTCGGTAACCGTGTAATCTCGAGAAATTGTCCGGTCGAGTGGCTACCTCGCTCATGCGTTTTACAACTTTAGAATTTCTTTCCAACAAGCCAACAACGTTAGAGGAGCTCAGAGACACTATCGAACGCAAAATTGCCAACGTTCCGGCCCATATGTGTGAAAGAGTGGTGGAAAATTGTCTCCAAATAATCAATTTCTCTAAAACTGCTCGCAGTGGTCATATGAACGAGATCGAATTTCATAGTTAAATATAACATGTGTACTGCACGTGGAATAAATTTCAACCCAATATTTCAATTATTCTGTGTTTTATTTAAATATAAAATTCTTATGCCCTTATTGAAAAATCCCATACATAGAAATAAATGTAAATTTATAATTATATCAGCGTTTATGGAGAATACTTTTCTAAATTCATTAAATCTTGCATAATTGAGTTACTAATGGCGAGTTTTGTAATAATTATAAATATTAATTTTTTTCAATTTTCTGATACTTAACAGGGCTCTAATTTGAGGCCTTCGTTGTTTGTCTACCATAGTAATAACTATTCCTGTGCAGCTCCCGTGTAAATCGATGATTTTAAAACTTATATAAGGTATATGTTTTGATATTGTCGAATAATACCATTTATATGATTATTTAGTGCATTAAAAGGTAATTAAAATTAAATATTAATAAATGTTTTCTACTCAAATAAGTTCAATCACATCATTTTTGCTTGCTACACAAGTAATTGTTTGCTTCGATGATCTCTTCACTATACAGGGTGTTTCAAAAAGAATATATGTATTCGAATGCATATATTTATTCAATTTTAAGACATACGAATATGAAACTTTACACACATATTTACGAACCTCTCTAGTTCAGATTATAGACCTTCAATATGTCCTCCATCAGCGACACGAACAATATCACATCCATACTCAAATTCCTCCCATACTCGTGCAAGCATGTCCTTCGTCATGATGTTATGGCAGTACGGATACGGTTCTTCAACTCTTCCAGGTTCTGTGGGAGTGGTGTCGCCAGCTACTTGACGACCAATTCAACAGTTCGGTAGAGTTTCATTCGGATATTCACGCACTTGTTGAAAAATTAAGTTGTCTTCGCGCAACCTCGGAAACAAACAGTTTTGTAACATAGCATTGATTTTAGGCGAATCTCGTGCATGTTCAATGGCTGCATGTGAGTTCTGTAGACCCCAAATTCGAACATTGTGTTTGTTTATCATACTACTAACATGGATAGTCGCTTTGTCACTGAACACGATGCGTTGTGCGAAAGTGTTATCAGTGTCAATAGCATCATGAATCTCGTTACAAAATGCTACACGTTTCCGTTTGCCATTAGGACGCAGAGCTTATAACAACTGTAACTTGTACGGTTTCATAACCAACCGACGTCTCAAAACACGTCAAATTATTGTCGTAGGCAGTTGTAACTCCCGACTAGCACGACGAGTTGATTTTGAAGGATTACGTTGGAAAGTATTTTGAATTCATGCAACATTTTCTTCAGAAACACGAGGGCGGCCAAGACTCTTTTCTTTACATACACATCCTGTATCTACAAATTGTCGATGCCACCTATGAATGTTCCACCCGTTCGGAGGATCAATTTTGAAGCTCAATTTGAAACGTCTTTGCACTGTAATAACGGAATTGCACTTCGCAAACTCAAGAAAACAGAAGACAACTGACATCTAACGCTATTAAATAAACTAGACTATGTATTCGTTTCTCCAATAGCCGAGCCGTGGCGCAGCGATCGATAGTTTTGACAAAATAATACTTTGTAATACGTATATCTTTTTTGAAGCACGCTGTATATTTAGGATCGAATATGGTTTCCTATGTTTAATGCTTCTTTAAATACCTGTAATTTTATGGTACTTATTTAGAATGCGCAGTTGATTATAACTCTCCTAGGAATGTATGATGTTTTATCTTCTAGTATTCTGAAAGCAAGCTTTGTACAGCAATTAATTCGTGAACTGATAAATAACTCTGTACTTTTTTACTCTTTCTCTTCTTTCATTATGCCTTTTATTTTGCAGAACAATCAGAATTATTATTAATATTGTTATATTAAACTGTGTGATATATAATATGAAGCATTTAATAATTTAGTTGCCAATTTCTATCAAACAACTATGTTACTATTCGCTATTGGAAAAAGTAATAAAGAATATTATTACGTCATTGAAACTTTGTAAGTTTCACAGATAAATTGGGTGCACGCAACGATGGAATTATTCTTCTACAGTACTTTTTTATCATCGATTAAAGATACATATGTTATAGAAGTCAGATGTCGAATTAAAAATGAATATTCTACGTTGCAAAATTATATACCTTAAAAGATACTTTATATAAATACATATGTAAACGAAACATAAAAATTTTATTATAATCGCGCAGGCCATTTGAAACGCGTTCCTCTTTTTTTACGCTAAAAACTAACTCATTTTAAATTTCTACCTGATTTTGCGGATCATCGCGTTACATATTCGAGATGCATAAATTAGATAATTTTTCCGTACCCGTATAAATTTGTAGAACGTTGAACAGCACGTTTTACTACCCCTCTTTTTAGGAAACCTCCATTCCAGCCCCCATACTGATTTTATCTGCAGTGTTTTAATGTAATTTTTCACACAAAAATACTATATGCTGAAGGATGGACTTGGACATATGCAGTTTTTGGTATTTAGATATTCGATGGCTGTACTTAATATTTGGTATTAGACAGGTAACTTACTGCATCATAACAATCTATAAATTTTACAAAGTTTGAGTTTCTATCTATATTTTTTCCAAGGCTACTACTATTAATGGTGCATTATGGGCTGTAAAGTTATTAATGACATTGTTTAGAAGATGAAAAGATGCGAAACGTTTCGTCAAAATGTTGTAATTAATCATTAGTTAATAAATAAATCAGAACCAGAAAAATTTGAGCATTCTTCGATCGGTAACACACGCCTGCGATGGAAAACTTATTTAAAATATAATCAGTGATTTATATAGTTTTTTTTGTACGCTGATTACGAAAAAAATAAAAGAATTCAATCACGCATAGTTTAGTAACAAATTCCACTCAAAATTATCGACAACTGGGCACTTTAAGCAAGTGAGCATTTCAGTGTTTAATGTTAGTAATTAAAATTAGGCTTAGATTGGTCGTGGGAAATATTAATTTGCTCGGGTGGCAACACTGAGTACCTGACAAGCTTTTATATCTGGTACGTAGACTTCCGCGGTCGTGGTCCATGCTATCTGCTTCTGGGCTTCCGGGCTGGAACCGCGTCTCTGTAAAATCACTTTACCGTGTCTTCGGAATCATTCTGGACGTTTTTCTATTAATGCATGGTTCAAATTGATAATTTGCTGTCGGTAGGGATTAGTATTCACTGTTTCACCAAGTTTCAACAGTTTGCAATACTCTTTGTTTGGTGGGATCACAGTGGCGGATCCCACCAAACAAAGAGTATTGTCCGATCAAAACGATTTGGCCTTGGAGTTGATGAGCCGGCTCTACCAAGTGACGACCATGATTTTTTGCGCTCAGGGTTTACAAAATAAATTCATTTTTCATCACCCGTCACTATTCGATGCAGAAATGACTTCCGAACATACCTTAGATTAGATACGAAAATGTTTTCTGATCATACCTTTGAAGCAGCATTTCACAGACGATTTTTCGATTTTTCCATTTGCCTGTCATTAAATTGATGCGTCACCCATTTTCTCATCTTTCGGATTTTTCCCATTGCTCGTAATCAGTCGCTAATTGTTTCTTGGACCACATTTAACGCTTCCGCCAATTGTTTTTGAGTTTGGGCTGGGTGTTCATCCAATAACTCCTGCAGTTTCGCATCGTAAAACTTTTTCGGTCTACCAGAACCTTTGTCTTGCACATCGAAATCGCTACTTTTAAGTTGCGGAAACCACGCTTCACTTGTTTTTATGGTTGTAGCATGCTTACCGTAAGTTTCTACAAGCAAACGATGACTTTCAGCGGCTTTTTTCTTTTGATTAAATAAGAAAAGTAATACGTGCCGGAAGTTTACCTTTTCAGTTCCGAAACTTGATATTTTCAAAGAGGTATGACTGTCTGCTTCTGGGTTTCCGGGCTGGACGTGCCGCAAGTGTACCTTTTCAGTTTCAGTGCAGTAGTTCAGCCCTGAAATGTCCCATACAAATGGGTACGAAACGTCGGCAGATTTTCGCGGTTCCAGCCCGGAAACCCAGAAGCAGATAGCATGGACCACGACCGCGGAAGTCTACGTACCAAATTAGGTATGACTGTGTTAGTTTCGCAAAATAGAACATGTATGACTTTGAAGCTTGATGTCAGAAGAATAAAATGATGTATTTGTCAAATCATAACATTGCATACTTAAACCTGGCGACATCTGTTAGAAAAACCAGTAATGACTTTCCAGTACACCTGGGACATATTTGTCATTTTATTTTTAAGAATACCAATTATATCAAATATAATTAGTTTTCTTAAACAGCACAATTCGACTATTCTTTCCATTACAACTTTTAATCTAGGAGTATTTAATTTACATTAATATCAATTTATGTACTTAAGAAATGAAATTGACTCACATGAATTCAATTGTAAACATGGAATATGTGTCAGATTGGAAATCTACGCGTGAAAAGGCACCCGAAGCCGTTTCAATATCCGTTTAGCGTTTATGCGTGGACAAATAGTTATGGTAGGTGCTTTCGATAAAAGAGTGTCTTTGAAATATTTGTAATGGGACGCATTACAAGATCATTCGATCTTGGCGATATTTAAGACGCTTTACGGTTTTACGCAGCGACATCTAACCGTTGGCGAAGTTGAATTGTTTATACTCATATTGTATTCGAACGTCTTAAAATATCTATTTTATTAGCAACGCAATACTGGTTTGTGATAATGTTTGTAAATTATAGTAACGGCAAACTGAAATACACATTGACTGACAATCGTCATGTAGGCAAAATAACATCAGCAGATACTGAAAATTATGGTGTCCTCTTTGTAGATGTCACTAGCGAGTGTGCTTTGCGGGCAATATTTTAGCCGCATAATACTTGTAACGTGACTTTACAGCGCCCCACGTTGTATGTAGCAATACCTACCGTTGACAAAGATTTTATTTACAATAATTGCCATAACGAAGGTGCGTATTTCTAATAATAGTTTACGAGTGTTTCTCCATACAGTCGGTTATCGATTATAAATTCGTTTAGTTGTCTCTGGCTATCGTAAAGCAATGCGACAACGAATTCATTGGGCATACGTTACTGAATAACACAAAACTACTGCTCACAACGACACTTTTTTATTATTACCATTAAATGCAGATATACACAAAATATGCATGTGTAGAATTCATATACATACGTATGTAGATACTGTAAGTGATTTTTATATTTTCGATGGATCATAAACCGTTCCTAGTCAAGCAAAAATAACCTTAAAAAAAATTACAGTGAAATAGAGAGTTATTGTGAATATTTTAATGTAATGCCGAAGACGAAGGAATTATCTGTTGAAATGCGTGCTATGATAACTGCTTATCATCGCACGGGTAAAAGTAATAGCGAAATTGCAAAAGAATTACGATTAAATCGCAGAACCGTTGATTATAACGTTAAAAAATTTGAAGAAAGTGGTACATTTTCCAACAAAAGAAGATTTTGACGACGCAAAGCGACGTCTGCAAATGACCGGCATCTAATACGGATAAGTAGAACCAGAAATTGCTGCTGAAATGAATAGAGCGCGTGCTAAACCAATTAGTGTGTCCACGGTACAGAGAATTGCTCTGCGAAAACCACTTCTACGAAAGTAAAACAAGATAAAACGACTAAATTGGGCTAAAGAACATAAGAATTGGACGATTGATCAGTGGAATAATGTGTTGTGGACAGACGAATCGAAGTTTGAACTTTTCGGTAGTAAAAGGCGAATATTCGTAAGAAGATCCGCAACGGAAGGAGTACTGCCGGAATGTATTGCGCCTACCGTAAAAGATGGAGGAGGTTCAGTAATGATTTGGGGGTGTTTTGGTGGAAGATCTGTAGGCGATCTCGTCAAAATTGAGGGAATCCTAAGAAAAGAAGACTACAAGGAAATTTTAGAAAATAACGCTGTTCCTTCAGGACTAAGAATTCTTGACGAAAACTTTGTATTTCAACAGGACAACGATCCGAGACACACTTCTAGATTGTGTGGCGATTACTTGCGTCAACTAGAAGAGCAAGGGCAAATCTCTGTAATGGTATGGCCAGCTCAAAGTCCTGATCTGAACCCAATAGAGCTTCTTTGGGAAGAATTGGACCGGAAGGTTCGAGAACGTGCTCTATCATCCACCACTGTACTGTGGGAACAACTTCAAGAAGCCTGGGCACAAATTACAGAAGATACACTGCAAAAATTAATTGAAAGGATGCCGCGGTTATGTGCCGCAGTTATCAAAAATAAAGGCGGGCACATTGATGAGAGCAAAATTTAATAATAATTAATGATAAAGTTTTTATATAAGAAAAATGTAACTATTTTATGTTTATTTTACACTATTGTATTGGTACACATTTGATAGTTTAATAATTTTGGCTAAAACTAAGGGTGGGCAAATAAATATGACAGGTAGTGTACGTTATTCATAAAATCATATTGTCAGAATAGTTATCGTATAAATTAATTCGAAATTCTATATATTTAATTATTACTGAATGTAATTATTACAGAATATTTTATATATACGAATATATAGAATTCTTCATATGCATATGTACGAATAATTCTTTTCTTTAGCTTTATTTATAAATAAAATATTTATAATTACAAACAAAATCAAGGAAAAGAATTATTCCTACATTACGTGCATTACTGTGTCTACCCGAATACAAATCTGCGGAAAATAAGGTGTTTTTGTATTACAATGTTATGAATCAGACACGCTCTGAATGTCAAAGTTTTGTTTCGATGACAAGTTACAAAGAACACCGTACATGAATTCGACAGATATATTTTTGTGTAATCTTTATGTGGTAGTCATTGTACATACAGCGAAAATGAAATAGTAATGTGTAAAGCATATAAGTTATACGCAACTACATATATATTCATTCATTATATCACTAACAAATACTTTTCTTATATTATACTTGTATTGAATACAGGCATGACAATTGTAAATTTTGCTTATTTAGTGATAATGTACAAGCGATAAGAGAGAATAATAAAATAATAACACTGAAAATAACACCTGGACATTCTTAACTTGAATCGCAATTTAGTAAAGTTATTTGTCAACATTTTAAATTGTATCATTTCTTTAAAATCCCGTTCGGTTATAAAACTTATGCACCACGAAGATAAAATAAATAGGTATGTATATGCATGGCAGCCAAAGTGATGCACAAATTATTAAAACTCAATATTCAAATTTAAAAGATACGATTATGAATGGTTGTTGGATATATGTACATATATTTATTTCTTTTCATTTCAATTCAGTATAAACCAATACTTAATTCCTAAATATATCATTTGTTAGTGTTATTAAAGAAAGAAAAAATCATATTAGCAAGTGTCTATCCTGAATGTTCAAATAAGAAACGTAAAAGAAAAATTATAAAGCTTCAAATATAATTATGATAACGGAAGTAAGGAGTACATGCATTTATATTGTAAATATGTACCTTATAGGACATACAATACATACTTTACATAAGAAAAAGATACATGCATTGAAAAATTTACATTTTTAAAATTTAAATAGAAACGTTAAAAGATGGAATTTTAAAACTTTAAATACTTAAAGCTTAAGACCCAAAATAATTTAATGTTTAGACTACTAGCAACGTTTTATTGGTTGTAATGATCCACTTTGTGAATATCGTTTCACTGTTCCTTGCACCGCGTGATATAATAAATTTAACTTTTGGGATATTTGCCGCAGTGAAAATTTTTCACCATGTAGCGTTATTATAGAACTACGAGTTTCTGCACTAAGTTCCTTTCTTTTCGGCATTTTTATACGTTACTTTTACGTCTGTTCTCAAATACTCGTATTGCAACTTACTCGGACAAATGCTGCACGAAAACTAATTTTTAAAATGCTAAATAGTTGACTATGAATTCTTAATACCATTATAATAATATTGCGTTGTAAACCCTATTAAATTTATTGGGGTATATAAAATATTTCTATTAAATAGACGCCATGAAACTATTAAAAAGATTTACAATATTTTTCAGAAACAAATATATTTATCTAATTTATATTAATAATCCGAATAATCCTTCTCGAATTACATTTACAACTGTTATTTCAATTATTCTCACCAAAACAGGTAAAAGTCTAAGGGATGTGTTTAAATAAGTGATCCCTCACTTATGGCCTGTAGTGTATATATATATATATATATATATATATATATATATATATATATATATATATATATATATATATATTGTGGATAATTCAAATATTTAACAAAAACGAAGTACACAAAAATGTAGTAAAACTATTGGAACGGAATCTAGTCGGAAAAAAATAGTTAAAATTGTTATTTTCTTCGATGTTTTTCATATTTCCACATTGTCTGAATTATCGATATTTTTGGTAGTTCGTGTAATAAATTTCAAGCACATCCACTATCGTAACGCGCTCTCTCCTTCTTCGTTCCTCATGCACATTTACAACTAAAACGATAAACAATAAAACAGTGTCATGTTTCATGTTACGAGTGTCATATACAAACGTTCAAATGTTTCACATCGAATAGACAAAATTTTAATCTATTATGCAACGGACGCAGTATATAAATGGAAGAAATGTTAGAATGCTAGTAATGTCCGGGCTGTTTTAAATATAAGTTATTGTCTAAGTCTGGGGTATTTATAATACGACTTCAAAATATGTAAAATATGCGATAAAATTTAATTAAATTAATATGGCCCTTGGTCCGGTGTACTCGAAAAACCAGTTAGGATAGCCCGCTGTGCGGGGCAAAGAAGGCCCGATATCGCATCCAGATATCGCCGGATAAATGATAATTTAGGGATCGTTCGCGTATTATAACCGAAATAAGTAGTTTAATCGGTGTCAATAACCACCACAAATACTGAGCCATGAATAATGTGAATGCGAGATCAGAGGTCACGCATAGCACGGGCTAGCTTGGGTCATTTGTCAACCTATCCGGTTAATAACACACTCATAAAACAGAGTGAGAGGACGACGTGTTTGACCGGAATAGCCCGTGCCTGGACTCAGCATACAGCCATATACGTCACGGAACGGCAGTTTATTTTTAGCATTATTAATGTAGTTTTTCTGTCTGACACCTAACAGATTTCTCCTTGATTTATAATAATAGTTTAATTAATATTTAATGATGTAATGTTTTATTTTTTCGGAAATTTGTAGTAGTTAAGTGTATCCCAAATTTATTGCCTTTTTCGAAAACGTTACGCGTCGTCGTTTTGTAAATCCACATTCCGAATTCATTAAAATGTGACATACTGGAAAGGCTGTGATGTGTTTATACCGGTGGCATGAAATATTTACTCATTACGAAACGAGTTTTCTTTTCTTGAACGCGTATATCGTCCAAGATGGGATGCCGTCTTCTGAACGTCTTCTGAACGTACACATGTACGTATCAGGTCTTACGGACCGTCGGTAATCAGTTGCATAATACTTACGATTATAGTTAAAACAATCTGCGGTTTTATATAAATCTTTAAAGCAATTAAAAACTCGTTTCCAAAATAATCGATAATTTAAATATCCGGTCGAAAATACGATTGAATATTTCTAAACGAGGTCATCTAGTCAATTAAGGTTAATATAATCTCATTGCACAATAATTTTCGTATTATATATACGTATTTCGACACCTTTGTTGTCATCATCAGCTGATTGCACTGATCGAACCGAGAAACAAAAGGAGATCTCCTTGCTTCAACGATGTGTAGAAATAAAATACATCCAGAATATAGAAAATAATAAAGTATGATTAATCGCACCTACAAAAAAACTCTTTTATACATGTAACACATTTTTGGGCAATATTTGGGGATGCTTGGAGTTGGGTAAGGCAGATACAATATTGGATAAATAATAAAATTCTGAGGAAAGCAATATAATGAAATAATTTCTCAATCAACACTGCCGCAAAAAAACAAAAAGCATTATATATATATACGTGAGATGTCTCTTAAGTTTTGCGTAGTAAGACACAGAGGGCGCTACTAATCAAACGTCAGTACTAAAGATTAACTTCCATCTCTAGTTTCAGGGCGATATGCGTAGTATTGTAGCTACAACGAACTGTTAAAGTTGACAAATTCGTTGAAAAATGGAATTAAACCGAACAGCAAGAATGCCTCGCCGAGTTGGTTTCTGTTTTCGGCAATGAAGCACTGGATCAGTTAACAATTTCTCGTTGGTATGGAGAATTCAAAGGTGGACGGATTAGTTTTAGCGATGATCAAATAGCAGGTTCACAAAAAACGGCAGTCAGTCAGAAAAACGACATGCTGTGCGCAATATCATCAACGAAAATTAACATGTGATATATTGCCAGACTGAAATATTACTTCAAAGAATCGTGTCTAAAAAAATTAGTTTCCCGTTGGATACCGCATCTGTTGATCGGTGAACAGAAAGAAACGAGAGTAAATTGGTGTCAAAAAAACTCTAGATCGCTTCAGTCAAAATATAAACGTGAGTCGTCTGTTCGGGTGTTCTAAGGTGCAGAAAAGTCGACAAAAATCACCCGTTCTCGAAGTGTCTCCAAAAAAATGGTCGCGACATTTGTCTCAAAAATGGGTCATGTAGCAACAATTCCTCTACAAGATCAAATAACTGTTACTACCGATTGATATACAATCATTTCTTTGGCGCAAGTTATCTCTGAGACAAACCAACCCCGTCTTACACTAAGACAATGAAAGTTCGCACAAAGCACAAGACAATTGAATTTTTAACGCAACAGAACGTCGAATTGTTGAACCACCCTCCGTACAGTCCTGATCTAAGTTCCATCGATTCCTTTACCTTTCCTAAAATCAAGAACGAACAGCGTGGTGAAATGTTCCAGTCATCAGAAGGAGCAGTCAATCCTTCAGTGTATGGGTTCGGAAGATCGTCAATTAACCGAGGGAAATTTAGTGGAAGCCCTAGGCGTGTCATTAGGCAGCGTGACCAATATTTCGGGTTGAAGTTTTGAGTTTCAGAAAGCTGCGGGCAGAATGGGTGCCGCCTTCGTTAACAATGGATCAAAAACACATTCGAATGCGACTTTCTCAGTAACATCCGAAGCGTTTTAGAAAGAATAAAAACGATTTTCAGCGTCGTTTCATCACTATGGATGAAATTTGAGTCTATCACCATGACCGCTAAGGTCCAGAAATCGGCCAACAAGTTGTTAACATCAGTTTTTTGGGATGCAAAAGGAATTTTGTTCCAGTCGTCAGAAGGAGCAGTCGATGCCTTCAAAAACGCAATTTTGACTGAAAAAACAAACGAGAGGAACACCTGCTTCCAGAGTTGACTCGAGCGCATGCAAATGTGCATTGATCTTCGTGGAGAATTGTTCGCGAAACAATGAAGTCTTTAAAAGCTATCTATTGTTTTGTTCCAGTTTTATATGAAAAACTTAAAAGACAACCCACGTATATATATATATATATACGTGGGTTATTTTGATATATATATATATATATATATATATATATATATATATACAGGACATAAGTGAAGGATCACTTATTTAGACACATCCCTTAGACTTTTACCAAGATTTGAAAAATGTATCTTTTTAATAAAGACACCAATATTATATACAACAGTGTTCAAAATTACGCATATTAGGAAATAATATTAATTGACGTCCTCCATTTAAATTGTATTTCCATATATTTCTACACTTACATATAACTAATTACAATTTATGCACGGTTTTTCAATCGAACGATCATTTAATAGCCCATCTCTGTCTCGTCCGTCTGAATATACACTGACTCAGGTGAATTTTTTATAATTGGACTACTCAATTTATTAAAAGATTGAGGTTCCTTCTTTCAATTTAACTGTTCATTTAGATTAGCGTTTTTAATTAAGCCCATTTATTTCTATACCAGTTCTCCGATTTAAATATGAATATTCTAAGGAGAATTATTTGGGTTGCTTTAAAAATTAATTTAGTTCTCTGCTTCTGTATACAAGTGTATATATTAAAATTTGCATATGCACCATAATGATAGAAATCTCCGTATAAATATGTCAAGTTAGATTCTTAATCCTTTATATCAAATAATTTTATCTCTTCTGGAAATATTATTCAGATTATAAATACGAAGTAGAAAAACACTTGTGTGAAAAGTAATCGATAAAAATCAATTTTGAGGACAATTTATTGTCGAGTTGTATCATCGGCTTTTTTTTTGGAAATTGTGTGATGTTCAATACATAATATCAGCTTTTAAACAGATTCTTTAATGACAATTTTCTATTACATTTACATGCATTTTGTTAAGTATATACAAAGGGTACTAGGAAAGTTTCCCAAAATGACGCAACAATGAATCGTAGGAAGCTGCTTGTTGCTGCATGCTGAGATATGTACATACGTGCATAGTAGCCGCTGCGCCATTTCGATGGGCTCAGTTATTCATTAGCAATGAGAGTGTAAAGTGCTTGGGATGGCATCGTGGTCACGAAATGAGATAAGGGCAGTTTTGCGTTGTAATTTCGTGCGTGGTTTAAACATAGATCAGTGCTTTGAAGAAATTACTCTTGCATTAGGTGATGTTTGTCCACATCGCACAACGATGTTCAGGTGGTATAGAGAATTCCAAAGGGGAAATTTAACTGTGAAGGATGCTGAGAGGTCGGGAAGGCCATGAACGTCAGTTACGGAGGAACGTTTCTGCAGGACAGGCGAGTGACCTACCAAAAGATAGAGGGTACTTGAGGCCTAAATGCACCAGCAATTCGTTCGATTCTGCATGATCATTTGCACGTGAAGAAACTTTGTTCTCTCTGGGTGTCGCATCGACTGACTGAAGAACAGATGCCAGGACGTGTGACTTGGTGCCTGGAAATGCTAAAAAAATTTAATAAGCGACAATCTCAGAGAATGGAATTGTGGAACGCGTCGTTTTGGACACACAGAAGACAGTCACAGCTAAGTAGTATACTGAACAGTGCTTGCCTAAAGTCATTGAATCTATGAAGAACTTGCGGCCAAATTCAAGAATGGACATCTGGTTTCTCCATCACGATAATGTTCCAGCTCACCGCGTCAAAGCCTGCACCGAATATTTGACCACGACAGGATCTATACGTATGAGCTCGGTAGTGAGCAGGAGGCGACTGTATGGGTATTACTAAATGAGCCAAAACTAACAAAAGTTGTTCGCACTCGTGACACATAAAAACAAATGATCGCCTGTTTTTTCGAAAAAACCGGTCACGTTGCAACCGGGCCTTTAGAGAGTTGTAAAACGGTCAATTCAACTATTTGTTTGCCAAAAGTTTTTGACGAAATAAGGAAAACAAACCGAAAACGACAGATCATTCTCCACCATGACAATGCGACCTCGCACATGTCGGTTCAAACAATTGAAAATTTGACCGGGCAAAATATTAAATTGATGAGCCATCCGCCGTACGACCCTGATCTAGCACCTTGTGATTTCTTTTTGTTTCCACACGTGAAGAATAAACTTCGTGGTCAACGGTTTTCTACGCCGGAAGAAGCAGTTGAGGCATTCAAAACTCATACTTTGCGGATACCGCCTGCACGGTGGCAGCAATGCTTTTCAGATTGGTTTAAACGAATGCAAAAGTCCATTGATTTTCATGGAGAATATTTTGAACAGCAATAAAACTATTTTCGATAATAAAAATTTCTTTTGTGTTTGCTGTCCTCGAAATATAGGCAGTTACCCTCGTATCTATTGCAATTCCTGTTGATACCTTTTTGTAATATGACCACAATTAATTCTATTAGATATGTTACGTTATATTATGATATGTGTTTGTGCGCACATACTTGTGCATGTACCTGTACATGAATTTCTTAATGCATTGGTTATATTAACAGTATAGAAACATGAGATTTCTTCGCTATGGTTATTTTGATTCTGAGATGTGTGACCATACATTTTATTTAGCTACATGTTTTATAGGAAACAACATATTTAACACCATTATGTAAGATTTCAGAGTTTAACATTTATAGTATTAAAAAAGTCTCCATGAAAATGTTACTTTCACGTTTCCTATTCTGTGCAGAAAGCGCAATAATTATCCGCCACAATGAGAGAATTAAAATGAATCTGTACCCCTTACAAGTATAAATTTAATAGTTTTGATAAGAATCTAACGATTAATATTGCTTCCAGTGTAATTAAATCAATTATAAATGCCATGGACTTTTTATTATGTATACATTAAATTCACTGTCGAAGGAGCCCGTTTATATTTTCTAGAAAATGCTATTGTGTGAGTGGTCTTTTAACTATCGAAGATGCAATTAACATTTTATTGCAGAACCATACTAAATTTTATGTTCTGTATCAATAACATGTTTTTAATAATAATATAAATAATAAATGTAGTATTGCAGTACGCATGCCGGATAATAAAATATTTATTTCATTAGTTATTTAAGAGATGTGGTCGCGTTTCACTTCGTACGTTTAGAAATTGAAAAATATAATATTTACTTTATTGTGGGGTATCTAAGAACATTGCGTACCGATAATGTTCGGCCTAGGTACATTCTAATGAAGAGTGCTGTTAACCGAGGTATTCCAAAACGGCAAAAAAAACCCTTACCACATCAATGTTTGTATTCTGTACACGTATTTCGACAACTAAGTTGCCATCAACAGCAGATAATTATTCAGTGTCGTTATAACTCAGCTTCTAGAAACGAGTGCGCCCTCATTAACGGTGATTATATATTTCGAAAGCGGTCGGATGTACCCGAAGTCGAGATTAATATGGGTATAGTATGTGTATGAATGCCGGATTAGATTGATGATGGCGAATCGAGGGCGTTCTTTGTTATGTTCGACGAGTGTTAGATTTCTTAACCGATTTTCGATATTGGTATACACTGGCACTATTCTTAAATGTGTTGTTTGCAATGTTAACATTTTACCGTACAGTATTTTTGTGTGTAAAAGACATGTTAATTGCAAACAGCACCGGTTAAATGCGCAACGCAATCCATCATATTATAATGTTAAGTGTGTGCAACATTCCATATAATATTGAAGACGATGAAGAATTTCGAAACTTTTGGAGGAAATACGTGCCGGATTGGAGACTGCGAACAAGAGGTCAATTACAGTATAATTTTTCTCGGGCGAAAAACACAATTACGGATTAAATAAAAACAGAGTTAAAAGATCAAAAAATATGGCTGAAGGTAGTCCTTAGCTCTTCTTTTACGTAGTAGAATATTACAGAAGACAAGCGCGGAAAGGATAGTAGAAACTATAAAACGTATCTTTGGGAAGTTCAGTAAATCGGCAACCCAATTTGTAATATTGGTTACAGGTGGTTACACAACTGAAAGGTTTAATTTGATGAAACAAGTGTATGGTGATGCGTATTTATCACATACGTGTATGTATGAGTGGTACAAGCGATTTAAAGACGGTCGTACGGACATACAAAGGGTACTAAAGTTTTGCGATACAGCTTTGTTTATTTAATTTTTTCAAAGTAATTTCCTCTACACTCAATACACCTCCCCATCCTCCGAAACCAACCTTTAAACCAGTTCTGTCAAATTTCACTAGGGAGTAAAGCACACTCGTTGTCCCTAGCCCGTAGAAGGTCTTCATTACTGGAAAACCGCCTCCCTTTTAGCTTCATTTTCACATGCGGGAACAGTGCAAAGTCGCAGGGAGCAAGAATTGGACTGTAGGGAGGGTGCTCGAGAAGTTTCAATCCTGTCGTGGTCAAATATTCGGTGCAGGCTTTGGCGCGGTGAGCTGGAGCATTATCATGATGGAGGAACCAGGTGTCCATTCTTGACTTTTGCCACAAGTTCTTCGTAGATCCAATGACTTTAGGCAGGCACTGTTCAGTATACCACTTAGCTGTGACTGTCTTCTGTGTGTCCGAAACAATGCGTTCCACAATTCTACTCGATTTGAAAAATACAGCTATCATTTTCTTCTCTACAGGTTGGGATTTTCTGACAACTACGGGTGTATCCTCATCATAAAAGACGCAAACTCTGTTTTGAGCTTTGGTCGGCACACCCTAATAGTACAACCAAGTTTCGTCACCTGTCACAATGTTGTTCACATACCGAGATTGTCCCTTCTTAAACTTTTTAACATCTCCCGGCACCAAGTCACATGTCGTGTCATCTACTCTTCAGTCAGTCGATGCGGCACCCAGAGAGAATAAAGTTTCGTCACGTGCAAATGATCATGCAGAATCGAACGAATTGCTGGCGCATTTAGGCCTGAAGTACCCTCTATGTGTTGGTAGATTACGCGCCTGTCCTCGCCAAGCATTTTCCTCACAGTAGTGACGTTTTCCTCCGTAACTAAAGTTCGTGGCCTTCCCGGCCTCTCAGCATCCTCCACAGTTATACTTCCCCTTTGGAATTCTCCATACCACCTGAATATCGTTGTGCGATGTGGACAAACATCACCTAGTGCAAGAGTAATTTCTTCAAAGCACTGATCTATGTTTAAACCACGCACGAAATTACAACGCAAAACTGCCCTTATCTCGTTTCGTGACTACGATTCCATCACAAGCACTTTACACTCTCACTGCTAATGAATAACTGAGCCCATCGACATGGCGCGGCGGCTACTATGTATCTATGAACAGGTCTCAACATGCAGCAACAAGCAGCTTCCTACAATTCATTGTTGCGTCATATTGCAAAACTTTCCTAGTACTCTTTGTATGAGGAAAGCAAACAAAATTTGACGACCAAACTCATATTTTCCACAACCAATTTAAGTCAAGATTAAACACTGTAATGCTTACTTGTCTAAAATGCCTAGATGTCGGCAATTTCAAGTGAAATATGTTAGTAAACTGCGCGTGATGGAATTTTTTTATTTATTTTTTCCGTAATCAGCGCACAAAAAAACTATAAAAATCACTGATTATATTTTGAACAATTTTGCCAAGGCAGGCCTGTGTAATCAATTCTAACATATTTATTTCTATGTTGTAATATTATTTCATAACAATGCACACACTTAAGCAATGTATTCGAATCGTATCAAAGTTGAAAACGTAAATTTCTAATTTAATTTGCTTAAAATCTCCCTTCACCAACGATTTGTAACTGGGCAGGTTTCCGAATGCATCCGAGCGCAAAACTCCAATAATAAATAAAACAGATCGATCTATCCACGTAATAAATGTTTATTCCAGGTTTTATAATCGAGTTACATGTTAAATCAGCGCTGTGCTGCCGAGTATCGTGTGTATACAAGAACTTGGTTCTGTGTGGCCTTTCCCACTTTGGTCCCACGCATACTCACATATTCACACATACATTCAGAGACTCGTACGATGCTGACTTACAAGAACTTGTTAAGGGCTGATAATTATATTCACGCACGCTTTTCTATTTACGAACGGGGATTTTGCGAGATGTGCGAGTAACAAGGAACACGAGAGAGATTTATTTTGTTTCCATTCCTTCGTTGGCAAACTTCCTTGTTTATCTTCGCTCATTGTTCGAATATCTTCACTATGGAAGACAACTTTGTTCATGCACTTTTGTCGTTGCACTTTAGTATAATGGGAAATATTTATATTAAATGAAATTGACAAATTTAAACAGAAATTTTGCTAAAATTATATTCCCTTTTTTTTTCTGATAAAATAATCATCATAAATTGTTTCCGAAGTGTTGTCTATCACTTTCCAAACAGTTATGTATTTCCATTTAACAGTCCTGCAAGAAAGAATGTTCATACATATAATATCGGGTTTCTCAATATGGACGTAACAATTTTATATTTAAACAAAACACAGAATAATTTTGCGTAAAGATCTTGGCTTACGCTCTTACAAGATCAAATTAACTCAAAAACTGAAGCTTCTTAATTATTCGAAGTGCCGAAATTTCCCCAATAGATTTTGCTAAAGTGTGAAATAAATTTTGAATTTAATCGAAAAATCATCTTCAGCGTTGAAGCTCATTTTTTGCTTAATCACTTCGTTAAAAAGCAAAATACGCATTACTAGACAGCAATAAAACCACATGTGCTTGAAGAGACTCCATCATAACCACAAATAGTTACCATGTGGTGTGGATTTCACCCCGGAGGTGCGATTGGACTATATTTTTTAATCGATGAAAGCGATCGCTATGTTACGGTCAATGGAGTTCGCTATCCTGCTCTGTTGGAAGACTATTTTTGGCCAGAATTGGATGGACTTGATATCGAACAATATCGAACTCGAAATTACCAACGTTCTGGCCGATATATTTGAAAGAGTGGTGGAAAATTGGTTACAAAGAATCAATCGATTCTTTGTAATCAAAACTCAAAACGTGCTCGCGGTGGTCATACAAAGGGTACTAGGAATGTTTTGCAATATGACGCAACAATAAATCGTAGGAAGCTGCTTGTTGCTGCATGTTGAGACATATTCATACGTACATTAGCAGTGAGAGTGTAAAGTGCTTGCGATGGCATCGTGGTCACGAAATCAAATAAGGGCAGTTTTGTGTTACAATTTCGTGCGTGGTTTAAGCATAGACCAGTGCTTCGAAGAAATTACTCTTGCACTAGGTGATGTTTGTCCACATCGCACAACGATATTCAGGTGGTGTAGAGATTTCCAAGGAAGGCCACGAACGTCAGGCGAGTGACCAATAAACAGATAGAGGGTACTATAAGCCTAAATTCACCAGCAATTCGTTCGATTCTGCATGATCATTTGCACGTGAAGAAACTTTGTTCTTTCTGGGTGCCGCATCGACTGACTGAAGAGCAGATGACACGACGTGTGACTTGATGCCGGGAGATACTAAAGAGTTTAATAATGGACAATCTCGGTATGTGAACAACATCGCGACAGGTGACCAGATTTGGCTGTACTATTACGATGTGCCGACCAAAACTCAAAGTTTGGGTCTTTGATGATGAGGACACACCCGTAGTTGTCAGAAAATCCCGATCTGTAAAGAAGAAAATGATGGCTGTATTTTTCAAATCGAGTGGAATTGTGGAACGCGTCATTTTGAACACGCAGAAGACAGAAGTTATTGGATCTATGAAGAACTTGTAGCCAAAATCAAGAATGGACACCTGGTTCCTCCATCACGAAAATGCTGCACCGAATATTTGACCACGATAGGATTGAAACTTCTCGAGCACCTTCCCTGCAGTCTTGATTTTGCTCCCTGCGACTTTGCACTGTTTCCGCATGTGAAAATGAAGCTAAAAGGGAGGCGGTTTTCCAGTGATGAGGACCTTCTGCAGGCTTGGGACAACGAGTGGTCTTTACTCCTTAGTGAAACTTGGCAGAACTAGTTTAAAGATTGGTTTCAGAGGATGGAGAGGTGTATTGAGTGTAGAGGAAATTACTTTGAAAAAATTAAATGCACAAAGCTATATTGTAAAACTCTCCTAGTACCCTTTGTATAACGAACGTTTTCCAGGTATGTAGTTGGGGCAAAATAGACCAACATCATAGCCTGTAAGGTCAGATCAGGTAAGATGTGAATTGTCTTTCTTTTCGGGGTCTTTTTGAAGGAAAAAAATTATGCGACGTCTGCGGCCAATGAACGAAAGGAAATAAATAGAATTAACATTAACATTTAGATAACTCAAATATGTTGCAGCGAGTCCTAAATTCAAGTCCACAAGGGCTTGTTTGTATTCAAACTAATGGCTACCAGTTTCAGCATTTACGTTAATTATCAATATTATTGTCATTTGAAATTGTCATTTCTACTAATTTATTGATGATTTTATACCATGTCGCCAAATTTACCCTACATTTAAGCAATTCGTATGGCTTAATGACAATACATTTTTATATTAAGATTGTCTAATCAGAATTAATAATAGAATCGTCTTACCTGACGATTATTCGTGAATTTGTGACTACCCTGTACAGTAAATATCGTTTAATTTATCATGATTGTACCGAGCATATATCAACCAAAGAAATTCACATGGCTATTGTGGTCTCTGAAAAGCAAGGTGATAATTTTAGATATATTGATTTTAGATGTAGATATATTTGTTTTCAGCGGTCGAAACTTGTTTTCAATTATTTGTAAATCTAACTATATCGTATATTTTTATCACCGTTTACATACTAATAAACCAGCGACGAAGATGTTGAAACGCTTGATATCTTGCCGATAACCTCTCGATCGGAAATAACTTTAACATCTAGATATCGGATGTTACGTTGTTATCAATCGTATAAATATCTGTGTGGTTACTGCGATTGGGGACATATTTGTGTTTGACGTTCAAAAAATTAAATAAATGAAAATATAAAAATGTTTCTGTTTCTTTAATTAAAAGTTTTAATTTTGGTGGTTAACCTATAAAATTGGTAGGTTATGGAGATAAAAGTATTTAGAAATTTAACACAATTCAACCCTCCATAATCAGCTATTTTTATGGATCAAAAAGCGCAAAAGAAACTCTCACCCCATCAGTATTCGTCATCTGTATACGTATTTCGATAACTAAGTTGTCATCATCACAGTGTCACCTCTTGATCGCGCTAAAGTTCACACGCGCTTTCGATCCGTTAAAACCAAACACACACTGGTGTTCAAGAGAAATCTCTAAGTCAATATATTTCTAGTTCGAAAACTAACGCTAATATACATCCCTGCAATCACGGACCCCTTTTTAACGGTCGTATTTCTCAGAAACTCATAAAAATCTGAATATGGCACCGGGCACTTATCAATGTTAAACACATGATTTTTTTATTTTTCGCAATAAAAATGCTCTCGCCTTACTCACCGTGCCCTAAGTTTTATGTTTGCCTAGTTGGTACAGTTCCGAAAAATTGTTTATATTTCGTTGGTGCTTGCATTTGTTTTCCTGTGTATTTTCCGCTTTCTTATGAACTTAGTTGTCGATATACGTATACAGAAAACGAAAATTAATGTGGAAAGAGGTTATATATCAACCTTAAGTGATTAAGTTAATCAACCAGAGGCTTCATCAAAATTACCTATTTTATGAACGCCAGCGTGTGTATAGACTCGAGAACTATAGATTGGACTAATAGGGAACACAACTTTAAAATTTCGATAATAAAGATATTTTAGGAATTCCCTTCTATTAATGTCATATAAAAGGTGTACCAATAACACATTTCATTAACACAAGCCCGCTATTTTAAAAGTTCTCATGACTCAACCTGTAACTACTTGACAGATGACAAGTAAAAACTACGCCATTTATAAAAATGGAACGATATACGCTTCAATAACGCACTGAAATTATTAAAATTCACTACAAAAATGGAGAAAATTTCGCGGTCACAGTTCGCAGAACTAAATCATTTTTAGGACGCTATGAAGCACCTTCTCGGCCTGCTATTGTGAAACTGGTGGAAAAAATTTGAGCTGTTGGGACAAGTTAGTAATGTGAAGAATCTAACTCGTGCACGTCGCTCAAGAGCAACTGAAAATATTGCTGTTGTAGCCCATAGTGTTGAGGAAAACACATGTTTGTCCATTTCTCGTCAATTTTTGGAACTTTGCATTCCAGAAACGACATTACACCGTATTTTGTATAAAGACTTAAAACTTAAGGCTTTTAAAGTTCAGTTAACACTAAAACTCACGCTCGCCGATCACCAACAACGTCGTGTCTTTGCTGATTGGGTTCATGAAATACATCAAACGGATCCGGAATTTCATCGAAAAATCATCTTGAGTGATGAGGCCCATTTTCACCTTGTAGGCTACGTTAACAAGCAGAATTGTAGCATTTGGGGCTCGGAAAACCCGAGAATTATTGTTGAAAAACCTCTCGATCCTCAACGTGTGACTATCTGGAGCGGTTTTTGGTCATTGGACCTTACTTTTTCGAAAAGGAGGCTGGAGCAACTGTTACGATGAATGGATTGAGCTATCGAACGATGCTTGGCGATTTTGTATGGCCGGAATTGGAAGATATTGATGTGGACGACGTTTATTTTCAACAAGACGTGTCACACAAGTTCTGATACCATCGCTCTTTTGCGTAAAAAGTTTCCCGACCGTGTGATTTCTGGAAGAGGCAATCACAATTGGCCACAGAGTGCTTGTGATGTAACACTTTTAGACTTTTTTCTTTAGGGCCACGTGAAATACGAGGTCTACGAGTATCTCAATGGCCTACAATCGATTCAATACTTCAAAGATGGAATTCGTGTTAGTAAAGTTATCGACGACATATAGAAGCAAATGTGCTAATTGGTGAGAGAAAATTTCGTGAAAGGAATATGGTTCTGCAAGCGTGCTTTGGTTGATATTGTTTTCTATTATTAATGACATACCCTCCTCTTTACAATTAAACAAACATTCGATGATTTCGCTTAAAAATCCCCGTTTTTTTACATATCAAAACGAAATGGAAGACCAATTTGGTACGTAGACTTCCGCGGTCGTGGTCCATGCTATCTGCTTCTGGGTTTCCGGGCTGGAACCGCGTCACTAGTATATCTGCCGACGTTTCGTACCCATTTGTATGGGACATCTTCAGGGCTGAAACTGTTTCAGTTTCAGTGCAGTAGTTCAGCCCTGAAGATGTCCCATACAAATGGGTACGAAACGTCGGCAGATATACTAGTGACGCGGTTCCAGCCCGGAAACCCAGAAGCAGATAGAAATGGAAGACCCTTTATTTAAAATTTGTGATAAAACAGTTTCTTTTTTAAATATTTTCGATAAATATACAAGTACTTACTTCCTGGAACAGAGTCCATAACAAAAATTAATATAAACTCTCAATCTACGTTCAAACAAAAAAGTTAACCGTTTATCCATTTTTTAGAATCGTTTGGTAGAAAATATAAATATGCGATGTATGGCAATTTGGTCCTTTGAGCCCACTGCGGGGTGCCGAATATCTTAGGACGTCCCCGGACTTTAAAATATATTAATAAGAATTCAAGGATAGCATAAAACATCAGGACACAATTTCTTCCGATTTAAAAGTTCTTTCGTCTTTTTTGCGAACTGCATTTCCCCCGCAATTACCTCGTCCATCTTCATCGGGAAGCCGTATGTAATTCCATCTTGCGAGGCGAACTCATCGCGTTTCATAATCGATTATATTATTTTCTATGAGCAAATATTTTAACAACACAAATAATCACTTGACATTTGAAGCGGTAAAACTGTAAATACAGATCGTTGTTCAGCGAACAGCATATTACTTTCTAATTTTAAGATATACTCATAAATGTCTTTCGGAGGCTATTAAATCTGTGGACGCTGCATTAATTTTTCGCATTGCCATCAATGTTCATCAGTTTTATTCTAGAAACGGGCAATAAATTAATACCTGATAGCTCGCACATTGTTTCTCATTGTATGCGGCGCAAATTGAATATACATTTTTCTCGCTACGTCGTGTGTATTGGCGCATTTAATGGCTGAATTGTATTAAAGAAGTCTCGGGTGATGAATCCGTACATGATACAACACAAGTAAATGCAACACAAACACTAATTGGAGAAGCAATTCTTACGTTAGATTAATTTCTCTGCGATTGTAGAATTCGCTATGGAAGCTTCGCTATTATTGAACATCTGCGCTCTGCGATTATATTCATATCATGTACTGATTATTATTTAATGCAGGTCTAAAAATGAAACTTTTGTGTTATGAACCCACGCCACTTTATATTAAATTCAAAGAAAACAGTTGTCATGACTGATTCTGATTTATATTACGAAGGTTAGAATAGAGAATAGCACCTGTTATACATAGAAACATACCTTGTATTCATTTCTGCTGTGAAACATATGCACGATTTCTTTTCAGAGGATTGTAGGGGATTTATGTTAATCGTAGTATAAGCTCGCATCGTATGGAAGCTGTTTTTATTTGGACAGAGGATTCCTAGATTTGTGAAATCCACAAATTTGTGCCAGTGCCAGTGCTTGCGTATTAAACTCATAAATAAGGTTGGAATATTTTTTCCACGGGAAAATTTATTTCACTTATAATTTTGTTTTATAAATAATACACATTATTCACCGCTGTTGTTAAATTTGTTTTAAATCGGTTTCAAAGGAAGTATTTTCAAATCTTTTCTGACTTTCCTTAATTGCTACTACTTCGTTAGGTTCCAATCGTACAACCATAGATTTTATTTGTTAGAAATTTTTGCAATAATAGAAATACGCTTTCAAACATTTTGGGAGATTTCAAGAACACTCTTTTGATATTCAAAGTCAATGCATTCACCTCTGGATAACATTGTCGAATACTTTGTGCTACAAGGTGTAAAGCATGAACTTTACACGTCACGAGACATGTGAAACGCACGTTTCGTCTCTCGTTGCGATACGACTCAACACGGGGTCATCTTCGTCATAACGAGTTAAAAAATTCAGCGAACACTCAAATCTTTTGTTTTTGTGGTCCTCCGTTATGAGTTTAGGGACCCAAGGGGAGCACAGTTACTTATACTTAAATTTTTCAAAAACAATCTTGTAAAGTACTGGCCTTGACACTCTTTATATAAATTTCTCTTATAACTGCAATAATTACATATTTCGTTTTGATCTTATTCACTGAAAAATTAAGTTCTATAGATTTTCAAAGTAGTGTATCATAAAACTTTTCTTTTCTAGTGTTGATTTCTGGAGGATCACATCTAATAAGTGATCTGAGAATATCTTCTGTCCATTTATCATGATCTTCAATGGGCGAGTTGTGTTGTTGAGGCTTCTCGTAACTCATTTTAATAATATTTTTTAATAAGATAGAAGCGGGTTTGATTGATTCAGTTACTACTGAACCATAGTGGCTCACTTCCTAACTTTAAGGCCACCAAGTTTTTCACTTTACCATCGAGCTTCCAACATAGCGCACAGCTATTAGTATATTGTTTAGCGCAAGTTATTCTAGATAAGACATGGCTGTATGAGTTGCTAAAAATTTTAAACTGCGTTTAAGTATTAAGTTTAGATTTTGGAGTTAACGCATAAGTTTACAGTTTATCTGGATTTAAGTCACGTTATGAAGTTTTTACCGTTCCTTCAATTTTTTTCCTTTTGTTAATATCCAGCTTAACCGTGTTGTGCAATTTTTCTCTTCTCGTCTCTTATTGATGTTATTTTTGAGTGTTAGGTAATAACCAAATATAAATTTGTAATGTAATTTTTCCCGTATTTATTGGATGTAATTCCGAAAAGGAGTTTCCATCTTGGCTACCACGTGATTAGACGCATCCGTAAATGGAATCTTCGACTTAGTAACAGTTTTTTAAGTTTTTTTGTTTTGGCACCCATTAATTAATTTAGAACATATTCAGAAAGTCGTTTGAAAGACCGTTTATGGTGAAGCGATGCCACCATATCGTCTGTGATCACAGATGAGCGACTGGAGCGGGACCCATTATGGTTGTTGTCGCGGCCACCTTTGAAGTCTCATTTACGCACTTTGCCTGCACACATGGCAGTAATTCCGTAAACTTCACAAATCTACCGGTGAATTTCTGCAGCAGACATGTTTCTTGCAGACAAAAAACGTATAGTCATGACGACTGTATCTCGCACGAAGCTGGCGATTCGATAATCTTCAATATATTAAAGACACAGAACAGACCGTACAGGTTACCTACACAGCTGCAATTGAGCACAGTTGTTCCCAAAGAATGCCGGGACAGGACCACAAACAACAAAACGACCCTTGCCTAGAAAACACGCCTCGTAATTAGAGTTTCGACCTCTAATGTTTCTGTACTTAAATACCTATCTAGTATTTTTTTTTTCTAAAAATACCGCAATTTGCAAAATATTTGAACAAATACAATAAACTTGTAATAGAGTTAAACTTTTCTTTTTTTGGCTATAAAAGAGACTCCTTGTTTTTGTCTTTGTTAACTAACTACTGAACATATTTTATTAAATCACCCTTTTGTTTCACTATTAGGTTCAGCCTTTCGCGGTAACAATACCGTGGCGTCCTATTAGATTTTATTAACAGAGAACTGCCGCCCCCCACTCTTCAAGTTTATTTCTTGAGCCAACTTTAGCACCCTGGAGGTCAAGCGAAAGGACCGTTTAATGTGAGAATACGAGCATTTATTTATTGTCCTATTTAGCGCAGGACGGTACGTTACATGGTTTCCCGTTCAAGAAAGATATCTCTGAAAGTGCACGAAATTAATAAAAAAATTTTTTGGTTACTTTTAAAATATTGTGATAAAAACATTCGAGAGACGAAAAAAACGGCTCGATTTTAAAATTAAGAATAAAAATAAATTTGAAATTATCGATGAAATGGAATTTTTTATTTCAATTTTTCTTTCTGTTAAAGTTTTATCCTAAACATCATGTACATATATCATTCTGTATCATTTAATCTGAAAAACTGAACTTTGTTTTGTGAAAATATAAGTTCAAGTTGCGAGTATGTTGATTACAAATGCTTTTAAGTGTTAAGGGTTAAAAATTTTCTTCGTATGATAAACGAGAGTGGAAAAAAGTACTACAACGCTAGGCAAATAATCATCAAATGACGATGAAATCATAGTGTTTCTTAAGGCCCCTTTAAACGATCAATATTATTGAGCAATATTAAAAATTGGGCAATAATATTGACCGTCTGGAAGAAATATTGACGGTTTGCACAATGATTGAGTGAAGTTTGAACAAAGTTGAAATATTATTGCACAATGTAAAAATATTGTTCCGTCTAGAATTGTTATTGCGCAATATTGGTTAGTTGCTTGCTAATTGATAAGCGCTGACTTGCTGGTATAGCTTCCCGCATATTCGTATTCTTTTTTTCGATCAGTGGAGTAAACAATGTGAGCAACTCGTAAAAAGTTGATGCATCCATCCGCAAATAATTCTTGTAATCACTTGGTTCACTAAATCTTAAATCATTTAGAAGATTTTCATGAGTATAAATTGACCTTTTCCTGTACCATTCTTTTGTCCAGCGCCGTGTTTTCCTTTTCTTTAAAGCAAAAGAAAGTGCGATAGCTACGCAAGCAGTTTCAGCGTCAGTCAACATACCGTAAACAGCAAAAGAATTCGTACTACTAAATCATAATGCACGAAATATTGTGCAATATTATTGAATAATGTAGGGTAAAACGTATTGTACAATATTATTGAACTCGAAAAATATTGCTCAATAATATTGATCGTTTGAAGGGGCCTTTAGAATCCACATTTACAAGTCGATTTATTGCAGGGAGTATGGTTTTTACTTGTATTTCTTTTACTGTTTGCATTTGCGAGCAGGACACCAGTAACAATAATTTCCATTTAGTATTGTTAACTACGTTGTGTATACAAATCATTTGTAGTGATCGCATAAGCAGAACTTGTATATGAGAATGTACATGTAATAACTACTTTGTGCGATAATCGCAACAAATAATAATAATAATGTAACATTATACTTGAAATATTACAAGCAAATTATAAGACGCACTATTTGCGATTAGTGTCCGATTTGAACCTTGATACTTCGACATTTAATGCTTCGAGTGTAGCAGTTTAGTAATTTTAAGTACAGTTAATGTTGCTAATAATGTTTTACATTGTATCACTGTCTGATGTGGACTTGCTATTAAATTTGTGTAATAATGTTGGGTGTTTGTCTTCGTGTATTCAAAACGAAAAGGAGTAGGATGTTTGTTTTTGATTTGGTAATTCTAATTGAAGTCTTGTTGATTAGATGTGTTGGAAAATTCTGTATTTTATTTCCTAGAAAACAGAGGACAAATACTCGTTAAAATGATTTAAAAAAATTCTTGTAGAAGCGGTTAAAATATCCTTTTATACCAGTGATCTATTATATAAATATAGAAAGACAATGAGGCTCATTTCTTCGGCTTATACATAAATTTAATTTTCTCATTTACGTTCCCAACTCAAAGTTGTCAAAGACATAACCTATACACAATCTGTAGTAGAAAAAAGATTTTTTTTTAAATGAAAACAAAAGCTTACTATTTTAGTAAAATTCATTTGTTTTATTCAAAGTAGTGATTTTTCACAGTCAATGAATGTCGAGTGAATTTTGAAGTTCATCTTTAGGGATGTCCTTCAAGACCGCTGTCGACGCCTTTTTAATGGCTTCGACGTCAATATAACGCTATTTTTTCATCGGCAAATGTAGTTTGGAGAATAGATAGAAATCACAGTGGGCCAAATCCGGTGAATACGGTGAATGGTTGATGGTTAAAATGCCATTTGTAGTTAGAAAATCAGTGATAAGCGTCGAGCGATGAGATGGTGCATTATCATGTAACAAACGCCAGCTATCTCTTTCACGATACTGAGGGCGCACACGACGAATGCGCACCAAAAGACGCTTCATAACACCAAGATGATGTACAGCATTGACTGTTTGACTAGTTGGTACAAACTCTTTGTGCACTATATCTTTCGAATCATAAAAGCAAATCAACATTTTCTTCACCTTTGACTTTTTCAAACAGCTTTTTTTTAATCTTTTTTCGCTTGGATGCTTCCATTCAGAGCTTTGACGCTTGGTCTCTGGATCATATTGAAACCACCATGTCTCATCGCCAGTTACAATAATTTTCCTTTTTTGAGTCTTTAATCAAGTCTGTACAATATTGAATTCAGTTTGTGTGGTACAAACTTTGCACAAATCTTTCTCAGTCCCAAATACTGTGTCAAAATGAGATGAATTGAATCTTTGGGAATATTTAATTCCATTTCCACGTATCGCAATGAGGATTTCGACTCGTTTCTGATAAATTCACGCACAGGTTCGATGTTAGTTTCCGTAAGCACAGATTTTTTTGCACCAGGATGTTCGTCGTCTTTAAATCGTTAATGCCACTCATGCACACTCGTTCGTGATAAACATGCATCACCATACACTTGTTTCATCAAATTAAACGTTTCAGTAAATGATTTACCAAGTTTAAAACAGAACTTGATATTAGCTCTTCGTTCAAAATTCATTTTTCGATCAATGCCCAATACACTCTGTTACTTTGTTCGAAATTGATCTGCTTTTAATGATGCAAATGTCATGATATTTTGACATAACATTGGGGAAAGATCTACCTTACCGAAGCATATTTTTTTTAATAGATGGCGTCACTAAGAACTACTATTCTAAAAATGTTCTGTTTTCTCTGCGACAGACTGTGTATAGTATGATTTTGGCGTTCATTATTTATAATTTTCCTTTCACTTTGTTAAATTGAGTGAGTTCGGTGATAAATTTAAAAGAATAATGGTAAAAATTGTATACTATGTAAAAAAAGTTCAAAAAACCGATTGTAACGCCTCTGTACTTAGTAGGACGATAAATAAACTCCCATATTCTCACCTTAAAGGATACTTTTGCTTGAGCTCCAGGGTGTAAAAAACCAGCTCAAAAGAAAATTCGGAGAGTGGGGGCTTTACGATGGAGAACAATTGTAGACTGAGTGCACATCTTTGTTTCAAACCTGTTTTCGTGGTAAATTATGTTGATTCATTGTTGCGTGTTTTTACTTTGTTCATGTTATTCTTGTATAGTGACTAGATTATTTTAATTATGTCTTTATCTATTTCTCTTTTCCTTGAGCTTCTTCAAACTTTAATTCTTCTTATTTTATCGAAAGTCTTGTATAAGTCTACAAATTTCTGCCTTTGTTTAAAATTTTCTTTACTAGTTGTCTGATTGCAAATATTAAATCTTGTGCGTCTCTGTCTTTTATGAACCCAAGTTGTGTGTTTCCCAAGGTATTTTCTAGTCTTTCAGTCTGCTTTCCATTATTCTCATGAATATTTTTCCCGGTACACTAGATAGAGTAATTCCTCTGTAGTTGAAGCAACTATTAGTATCTCCTTGTTTGTATTCCGGTGTTTCAATCATTTAGTATTTCTTTTTAAATATTTCCCTTGCTTCATCATCAATATATTTCTTTGCTGGCGTAATTTCGTCATTCCCTGGTGCTTTTTCTAGCTTCAATCTATCGACATCCATCGCTCGTTCTTCTTCTTGTATCGCTTGTGCAATATTTCCTTATATATGTTCCTCTTGTTTCATTTCTTGTTCTTTCTCTTCATTCTTATCCATCGATTCTTCAAAGTGTCGCCTCCATTTGTTCATTATTTTTGTTTCGTCGTTTATGATGTTTCTCTCTGTATCTTTTATATTTGACCATTTTGGTTTTTTTTTTGTTTCTTCAACTTCTCTTAGAACTCTTAAATTTATTTGTTGTTCTTGTATATTACCCCCACCCTGAAAATAGTTTAGTTGACTAGCATATATTCCGTTTGTGTTAGATTTACATTTTAGTCTGAAGAAGCGAGTTGGATAAACAATTGTTCCTATTTCTTAATAAAGATATTTTGTGAAAATCGCACAACTGAGTTTTTGTGTTTAGCAATTGTTCTTTCTAACTGTGCGGGTAGAAAAGAAGATATTGTCTATCAGTTTCGGTTACGAAATATGTAAAACGCAATTCGAAATAACAGAGAATTTTTGAAAACAATAACGCTGATAAGTGCTTGTGTTATCCGTGCATTTGAGAGAGGGAAAACTTGTTTACACAATGGACGTTCGGAGTGAATATATTTGTGGCAATTAAAATTTATAATATCCGAAACGTTTTTAATAAAATTGGAACGACCTGAAACACTTCACCAGAGAAGATGTTAATTAGATATTATTAAGAGTGGAAACGAAATGTAATTTTATCATCGGGATGCCATAACGTTCCTCTAACCAGTTTAATGAAGCCAACGTGGGCGTGAAGGAATATTATATTTTAATTTACATTGCGTCTATCTTCAAAAAACTCCATATCTAATATACATACATATCGAGCAATAAATAAAGTTAATTATTTTTATTAAGAATGTACGTCGAAGGTGTGTAAATTCTCAAAACGAATATATTTTCTTAAAATACCTCATTGACAGTTACATTCAGTTATATACATATATGAGAAAAAATATAGTAATTATAAATCTCCGAGCTATTATCTTTGAACTTATACATGTGTCAGTGTTTTGTGTTGTTTATATTCGTGTTTTACAATATTTCACGGGACATGCCTCTGTGACACAGACGGTATCACGGTCGAACGACATCACCGAATTCTTGTAGATTTAACTCAGGTCTATTTTATGATATGGTCCGTTTCCATATAATATCGGTTCACCTGTTGTCGTTTTTTTTCCCCTTCGGGAGAGAGCTTCACTGTTTATAACAGTATACTGTTTCTTTCAGATCCGTATTTGTACGATTTCAATTTTTATCGGATAATAGTGTGTTGTTGCAAATTGATTTTTTTAAGCCTATTTTTTATGGCTAATATGGTAGAATCAGTAATAAAATTTAATATTAGATTTTTAAAATCGCATCTGGTCAATTAAATATCGAAATAGAAGATTTATTATCTAGTAGTAGTGTTTCTAACCACGCAAAAAAATAATTACACCACATTATCTCGAAACATGCAAATTTTGTGGCCATAACATATGTTTTTCTTGCTGTGGGTGCAAGCTACTTAATTTTCTTCGATTATTATTGTATGCCTTCCTTTTTCGCTAATTTTAGTTCAAGTTTTCATTGAAAATACATCTTTACATAGGTGCCAAAATGATTATAGTTTAGATATAATAAATGTACTTGCAATAATATTGTAATATCAAAGACGTTTTAAAAATTTGTTTTGATTTTTAAAAGTAAGTACATACAAAGGGTACTAGGAAAGTTTTGCAATATGACGCAACAATGAATCGTAGGAAGCTACTTGTTGCTGCATGTTGAGAAATGTTCATACGTGCATAGTAGCCGCCGCGCCATATCGATGGGCTCAGTTATTCATTAGCGGTGAGTGCAAAGTGCTTGCGATGGCATTGTGGTGACGAAATGAGATAAGGACAGTTTTGCGTTTTAATTTCGTGCGTGGTTTAAACATAGATTAGTGCTTCGAAGAAATGACTTTTGCACTAGGTTTGTCCACATCGCATAACGATGTTCAGGTGGTATAGGGAATTCCAAGGGGGAAATTTAACTGTGGAGGCTACTGAAAGGCCGGGAAGGCCACGAACGTCAGTTACGGAGGAAAACGTTACTACTGCAAGCAAAATGCTTGGCGAGGACAGGCGAGTGACCTACTAAGAGATAGTGGGTGCTTCAGGCCTAAATGCATCAACAATTCGTTCGATTCTGCATGATTTATTGCATGTGAAGAAACTTTGTTCTCTTTGGGTGCCGCATCGACCGACTGAAGAGCAGATGACACGACGGGATATGCTAAAAAAGTTTAATAAGGGACAATCTCGGTATGAGGGCAACATCGTGACAGGTGACGAGACTTGGCTGTACTATTACGATGTGCCGACCAAAGCTCTAAACAAAATTAGTTTGGATCTTTGAAGATGAGGACACACCCGTAGTTGTCAGAAAATCCCGATCTGTAAAGAAGAAAATGATAACTGCATTTTTCAAATCGAGTGGAATTGTGGAACTCGTCGTTTTTGACATAGAGAAGACAGTCACAACTAAGTGGTACACTGAACAGTGCCTGCCCCAAGTCATGGGATCTATGAAGAGCCTGCGGCCAAAGTCAAGAATGGACCGAATATTTAACCACGACAGGATTGAAACTTCTCGAGCACCCTCCCTGCAGTCTTGATTTTGCTCCCTGCGACTTTACACTGTTCCCTCATGTGAAAATGAAGCTAAAAGGGAGGCGGTTTTCCAGTGGTGAGGACCTTCTGTGGGCTTGAGGCAAAGAATATGCTTTACTCCATAGTGAAACTTGCCAGAACTGGTTTAAAGATTGGTTTCGCAGGATGGAGAGGTGTATTGAGTGTAGAGGAAATTACTTTGAAAAAACTAAACAAACAAAGCTGTATTGCAAAACTTTCCTAGTACCCTTTGTACTCATGATTCAAACGTGTTAATGCGTTCCGTTTCTTATTTAAAAACGCTGTACTTAAATATAAAAATGTTTGCGAAGTGCTACATTCTTTACTTATTTACTCTTTTACCATTTTTCCAAATATTCCCTAATTATTTTGAGCAGTGTATATTAACAAACACACCCTACATAGTATCCTTGAAAATAGTGATGACTAGAAAATATATTGGAACAGGACAATAGACTCAGCCAGAGAATTATTAATAACAGGCCAGATACTTATTTATTAAAAAAAACAAATAATACAAATGCTACACAAAAAATGCAAGAAGAAATAATAAATATATTGAAGGTAATTTTGATGGAGCTCGTGGTTGATTAATTTAATCACTTAAGGTTGATATATAAACCCCTTGCCACATTAATTTGCATATTCTGTATATATGCTATATTATCTGTATATATTTCTTAACTTGAGTATGTTTCCTTGATTGGGCCACCTGTATATGCATACCAAGTATGTTCCCTGAAGTTAGTATAGAGAAGATTCCTATAATATCTTTACTTCAAATGTACTGGTTCGTATCCTGTTCGAGGTTTTGATCATCGACTATTAGATATGTTCAGAATTGTTTCATTAAGTTCTTCAAATGTAATATCAGATATTTGTCTTTCTATTGATGTTTTGACTGGTAAGAAGCCTAAAAAGCTTTCATTAATTTTAATTTCAACATCAGCGTCAAATTTATTGATTGAAACATATCTGATTACAAGAGTCATCTGCTCTACCTTATTAACGTCAGGAGTACATTTTAAAATTATGGAAAAATATTTGGAATTTTCCATTTCATCAGTAACATGATACTTCTAAATCTATTATCTCGTTTTGTATATTTTTTCCGAGATAGTGAGCTTTAATCTCTCCTTTGTTGAGCAGTCTACGGACGTACTCTTCCATAATGGGATTAAATTTAGATAGCAACTGAACTGTTTTTAAAGAATGACCTTTATTATACTCAGACAACTTGTCGCTTGTACTTTGAAAAACTAGACTACTTTTACCAAGCATTTTAGTAATTCCAACGATTCTTAGAAGCACCTCGTTCCAATGACTTGTTTTGACATTAAGAATTTTTTGAGCTATCATATCTATAGCTTTCCAACATTTTAACATTTCGTTCATTTTTAATAATGATTTTTGGATCTGAATATGATTTTTGGAAATTTAATGCTCTTTTAAAGTACCGCCAAGATGCTACGAATTTCTAAAACCTCCATTTGAAAGAGAACTAACTCTAGAGGCGAAAATTTTGCAACAGAAGCAGTGAATGCATTTTTGTGAAAGAGGTGTACTCTCTTTCGTCAGTCTCGTAAAGCTCTCAATTGCTTAAGATTCGTGTTTGATAATTTGTGCTTGTCGACCAGTATCATTGGAAGGAAATTTGTAATTATGCAATGGTTTCGTTGAACCTTGTCCTACTAAAACACTTCTTTCGGCGTCTCTTAAAATTCTTTTCCATAATGCTGGATCTGTACCCAAACTTCGTAGAACTCTTATTGTGGGTGTCACGTTGGTGTCAATTTTTTCAATGCTTTCATCTGGTGATAGTAGGGTCAGAGTGTCATAAATTCTATTTGTTATCATCATCCTCGAACGATTTCGTATTTTCTTTAATAACTGGATTTAATGTTGGATTCTCAGAGTTGTTATTTGTTTTGATACAACTCTAGATATAATTTTTTAACGTGCCGTCTTGTTTTTACTTTTCGATTTCCTTTTGCAGCCTTCTTTTTGGTTCTGGTAACCAGACAGTTTTCTTTGAGCGTCAGACATTCTGGTTAATACAGAATACATATTATAAATGTTTTTTATGATAACAAGTATTTCAGCAAATTTTATAATCCTCGATGTTCAGATTTTATTCAGTTCAATTATTCATATATGTATATTATTATAAAACGCCTTTTATGGAAGAAATGAACTTAATAAACGTCTTATATTATTGATTCACATAATTCTTTTCATAAAAAAAAAATATTAATAATTATACCTGTAGAATACATTCAACTTTGTTACAATATTTTATTGATTCATGCAAACAGCCTTTTTGGATAAATAAAATATTCATTTCTAAATGCGCTTTCATCGTTTCGATTCGATGATCGATTTACGATAAGCTAGTATCTATCAAACTAAACAACTGCTTAATTATAGACATATCTAGTTTTAAAAAGTAAGAAATCGCACTATGATCTTCCACTTGTTATCACTACCAGCGTAACAGCAAGAATAGTGTTATTGTGTAAACACAAGTTAAAGCAGCGCTATGTTCGCATACTAATGCAATTCTGTTCAGAAAAGTAATGGTGTACTTTCCTCAATAACTTTCACCCTATTTTAGTTAAGTATTGTGTGACATTTTGTTATGGACAGACTCAGCGCACGGCACAGTGTCTACAAATTATTCAGTTGTCTACGAAAATCTGCGTTCCACGAAAAATGTGTTTCGTTCATTTAGAGCATCTTGTGGTCTACGTAATCAATTGCACAATTCGCTATATCATCGAAAAATTTGAAACGCCATTTCCGTTATAAAATAATACGTGACCAAATAGACCACATCCAGCGAGTGGAATCATTGGTCCATATTTCTTCAAAAATTAATACGGCCGCAACGTAACTGTGAATAGCGCTGTGTGAAATTGAAACCCGTGATCTCGACTACATTTGGTTCCAACAAGAGAGCGCTATTTGCCACACAGCTCGTGAAAGCATGGCTTTATTGCGAGAATAGTTTGGTCAACATTTAGTTTCACATAATGGACCGCCGAGATGATATGGTATCACACCTTTAGACTTCCTCCTTTGGGATTACGTAAAGTCCAAAGTCTGCATGGATAAGCCAACTACATTGGGCAATTAAAAGCCGACGTTACTCGTGTTATTCTCCAAATACCACTTAAAATACTCGAACGCGTCATCGAAATTTGGAACTTCAGACTGGGCCATGTTAGATGCAGTTACGGCCAACATTTGAGGGAAATACTGTAAATTAATGTCAATAATGGTTCTTTTGTATGATAATAAAGAATGTTCGATAAAATTGAAGATTTTTTTTTATTTTTGAGAAAGGTACCTCTAAATGAATCACCCCTTATATACATTTTCAAACAAGAACAAGCAGCGTCCTTTATAAATTCTGTGTTAATTTTTTGTTAATAATGAAACTTTTTATTAATTGTATTTTTAAGACATCAAAATTTTTTTCATACTCGCAGCCAAAATGCCGCCTCCAAATATTGGCGGCCTGGACAAATGTCCGGGATGACCGCCCCTAAAGCGGACGCTGACAGTCAATAGTAGATGATACAGTAATGGTTTTAAAAACAAATTAAAAGGAATCACATGTTATACTACATTATAACAACTAATTATTCTTTCGTTATTTGATTGAAATTACAAATTGAATCAAATAATATTCGTATATTTTTTTCCTTTTGAAATGTTTTGTTGTTGACTATTTTTAATTCGCATGTACTAGGAATTAAATTCGGATAAAAGAATAAAGTTTGTATACTAAATAAGACGTTCGATTCAAAAATAAAAGTGTCACTGAAAAAAATCCGAGTACCTCCCTGCCTCTCATTTGTAAAATACCAAATATACACCACTTTACACTCTGTTTAGTGACATGGGGGTTAAGAACAAGATTTTCTTTATCATTGCTGACTGAAACAACATTGACCACCCAAATCGACTTTCTCAGAGCGGCCGTCCGCTTTAGGGTTTCTGTCATTCATTCGAACGATTCGAGATATGAAATCTGTTTATTTTATGCGATTCAAATTAGTGATAATTATGTAAATTGGTATAAAATCGTCGCCTACTTACATGGACAATGACAGGTATTGTACACAAACTAACTTTACACGTTTTAATCTTGTCAATACTCTCTTGAGGATGACATACGGTGGATTGCTGTAGGTGTATTGTAGGAGTCAGTCTAGAATTAATTCCAGTTTCAACAATGATGTTATAAGGACGTTCGGAAATTTGTTGTTGATCTTTATTACACATTAAGGTGGCGTGCGTTTGTACGCTTGTCACCTGGAATTAGCTTTCGCAAATGTACATCGACATTTATGTAGCAAAGACAAGAAATGATATTTCAGTTCCGCCTTTTAAAGCGGCATTCTGAAATACAATTCTCATATCGAAAATTGGACATCAAGAAATAACAAATAAAAACTTCGTGTTTAAACGGATTTGTTTTGCTATCGAAGTTCTTAAATTGTTAGACAAGTTCTGGATGTTTTTTCTATAATGTTGTACGAGACTATTTTTATGACTATTTATTGTTTTATTTCTAAACGAACATGGCGATCTTTCCTCAAACAAGTAGCTGTAAAGATTTTTGAGATGCAGTGATTAGAAGAAAATAATAAATACCAGGTGTACCGGAAAGTCATTACCGGTTTTTCTAACAGATGTCGCTACGCTTAAGTATGTAATGTTATGTTTAAACACATATGTCATTTTATTCTACTAACATCAAGCTTCAAAGCCATACATGTTATATTTTGCGAAAGTAGCACAGTCATAGATTAATACGTCTTTGAAAATGTCGAGTTTCGTGTCTGAAAAAGTATTGGGTTGGCAACTAAGTACTTTCGGTTTTGTTGTATAAAATAAAACACTTTTTTTTTAAACAAAGAATAGTTTTTAATCAATTATATATTTTCCATTTTGCTCAATGACCTTTTGCCATCTTTCTTTCAGCTGCATGATTCCGCGCTCATAAAATTTGCGGTCCTTATCAGCAAAAAACTGAACCAGGTGCGAGTGAAGGTTATCGTCATTTGTGAAAGTTTTAGCATTCAAAGAATTCTGCAAACTTCGAAATAAATGGTAATCAGATGGTGCTAGATCAGGGCTGTATGGGGGATGTGGCATCACTTCCCAGCCAAGCTCTAATAGTTTCCCACGAGTTGCTAAAGATGTGTGAGGCCTTGCATTATCTTGGTGGAAAACTACACCTTTCCGATTTGACAATTCTGGCAATTTGTAGCGGGTAAAAAATATATTTAAATGTGTACACTTATACAGTTTCCTAGCGTGTAACAATTCCCGTAATTTTAATCCAAACCATTTACTGCATAAGTATTCAGATTTTGTATTTTCTCCAATTGCTGACATTTTCAAAAGCCTTAAAAGTAATTTATGGTTAGAAACAAGCATATAAACAAATCAATGAATGTATCTTCTATAATATTTAATAAACTCGTTTTATAGGGATCCTCAAATACATTTAATGTATACGTTTATTTGTAATTTTAAATTTTAAATTTTATATTTTCTTCAATACAATACATTGATTTTCTCGCGTGTTATATATTATTATAATCAGGATAATCTAAATAAGTTATAAATATCTTCTGCAATGAAATTGAATGAAGTTGTAATACATTTTGGATCCTTTAAATATATTTTTATTAACTGTTTATTTAAACAATTAAACTTGTTCAAATAAAAGTTTTTCAATTTTTAAATAAAATTCACGTTATAACCCTGAATAAATTAAAACCTTATATACATACATTAACGTTTGGTATAATATTTATTTTTCTAACAATTCTAACAGTTATCAATACTTTAAAATGAAGCAAAGGTACATTTTTTGTCGATACAATGAAGTATTTTCTATCATTTATAAAAAAGTCTAAATATGTATTCTTTGTTATGCTTTTACAAGTAAGTGTTTAGAATTTAAATAGAATAAGACTGTACATAGTTATTTAACATATATGTATGTACATATATTTCATTTCAATTTGTGTAAAATATCATCCATTACAGCGTGTTCTCAAATTTAATAACTAATACCGTTGTATTCTTGTATTGCAGGATATAGAATTAATTGTCTTGCTATTGTTAAAATGTTAATCGGCCACCAAGATCATGTGATTTGACACCGTTAGACTATTTTCTTTGGGGTTATGTGAAAAGTCAGGTTTATAAAAACGATTCCTGCTTTGAAAGATGAAATTATTCGTGTCATTGGTGAGATTAGAGCCTCGATTATGTCAAAATGTCATTGAAAATTTTAACAAAAGGGTGGACGTTTGTGGAGCTGCAAGAGGAGGCCATTTGGCAGATATTATTTTTCGCATATACATGTCATAACTGATACTTCAATTACCAATGAAAGTTTTTGAAAGTGAATGCAAATTATGTGTTTTATTTATTCTTTAAGAACACCGCGATATTTCAAACATCAATCACAGTAAGTCATTGTTGATTATATTTACAATCAAGTGCAAAGAAAGCTGTTTAATAAATTCATTTTTATAAAATTATATTTTTCATTTTTTTTTTGTTTTGGCGAGGCTGCCGCGGCGCCCCTGGAGACTCCCCGGGCGTCGCGGTGCATACTTTGGGAACCCTTGGGTTAAGTTAACGCTGTTACGGCTTCATATACTGATAAAAGCAATTTTTCAAGTGCTATACCAATCGTATACATATATACCAAGGCGTCGTATTCACGAATTGGCAACGACGGTTTTTAAAATACATTGGGAAAATAATGTATCTTATTAAGTAAATTTGTTGTCACGGTAAGTTCGAACAGGACAAATTGTATTTACAAAAAGTTGTGCTACATTGATTGACGCTTGTGATCCAATCGTACAAGTTACTGATTTATCAGCTTATTTATTAAATTAACTTAATTAGGTGCCTTGTAATGTGAATTAATTACTGTCCATTGCGTGTATCACAAGCAGCGTGCTGTAGGTATAGACACTAACTGCTTGTATTTATGCCCGAGAACGCCACGCCAAGGAAGCAAAACGATTTCTCAGAAGCCCCAGTAATGCGTTTACAATAATATCGAAGTAAAATATAAATTAATTACATATCGTTCACCGTAATCCGTTTTTGATAACGCTATAGTTTTTAATTGAAGCCGTCACTGATACACATACCGTTTTCGGTCTAATAACGCTAACATTGCGGACTCCTCGAATAAAAGGAGCCTTGTGATTATTAGTGATGACGAAGGAAATTTCGAGTGTTGGACTTGCTTCCTTTCTTTTCTGTTTCTTTTTTTGCGTATTCTTTTTTTTTCATCTTGTGTTGAATAAGTACGTCATATTCTCGGAAAGGTATTTGTAGTGTAAAATCTATATTGAGTGAATGTACGAGTACGTACATATCGGAACATTCTTTTTTATGTATTCCTAACATTAGAATTCTAAATCAATTGAAACTGTCTTATTCAAAAGTGTACGGGATGTTTTTAAGTAGTAAAAAGAAAGAAAGCGGCTCAAGCCGTATATGTACATATTACTAATATCTATTTTATATTTTTCAAATATTGAGAAACATGAAAGTATTGGATTGGCAACTAAGTACTTTCGGTTTTGTAGTACAAAATAAAACACTTTTTTTTTAAACAAAGAATAGTTTTTAATCAAATATATATTTTCCATTCTGCTCAATGACCTTTTGCCATCTTTCTTTCAGCTGCACGATTCTGCGCTCATAAAATTTCTGATCCTTATCAGCAAAAAACTGAACCAGATGCGAGTGAAGGTCGTCGTCATTTGTGAAAGTTTTACCATTCAAAGAATTCTGCAAACTTCGAAATAAATGGTAATCAGATGGTGCTAGATCGGGGCTGTATGGGGGATGTGGCATCACTTCCCAGCCAAGCTCCAATAGTTTCCCACGAGTTGCCAAAGATGTGTGAGGCCTTGCATTATCTTGGTGGAAAACTACACCTTTCCGATTTGACAATTCTGGCCGTTTTTCTTTGATTGCTTCATCCAGTTTTATTAATTGCTGACAGTAAACATCAGAATTGATCGTTTGGTTCCTTGGAAACAGCTCAAAAAACACAACACCTTTGTAATCCCACCAAACTGACAGCATGATCTTTTTTGGATGCAATTTAGCTTTCGATGTGGTTTGAGCTGGTTTATCGTGTTTGCTCCATGATCGTTTTCGAACTATGTTACTGTACAGGACCCATTTTTCATCACCAGTGATGATTCTTTTTAAGAAAGGGTCCGTTTCATTTCGTCTAAGGTGCATATCGCAAAAGTTGATTCTTTGTGCTAAATGAATTTCTTTCAATTCATGAGGTACCCAAATATCAAGCTTCTTAACTAGCCCAAGACATTTTAAATGTTTTTCAATTGTTGTGTGCGATACATGTAGCTTCTCCGCAACCTCTCGAACAGTTATATGACGATCCTCTTCAATTATGACTTTGATTTGGTCATCATCAATTTCAGTAGGCCGACCAGAACGTTGCTCATCTTTGAGGGAAAAATCTTCGGAGCGGAATTTTTTATACCAATTCTGACACGTGCGCTCTGTTAAGCAATTAGCACCATAAACTTCACATATCTTTTTGTGAGCCGCAGCAGCTTTCTTTCCTTTACGGAAATAAAATAGTAAAATATGTCGAAAATGTTCGCGACAAACGGTAAAGTACAGCACTAACATACGTTATACAAAAAATAAAGCAACGCTCTCTATCAGTAAAAACCGAAAGTACTTCGTTGCCAACCCAATAACTTTCACTATTCTGCTAGTGATTTTACGAATCTTGCATGATTCTGAATGAACTAGTCAGATTTAATACCAGGTTGTTTAATAAGTTTTGTCGTTTGATAAGAAAAACACGATTTTATTCTTTGAAATACATTTTATTATTCAATATAACCTCCCTTAACTTCAACATACTTGAAGTTGAATTTGTTGGAGCCTGTGGTTGATTAACTTAATCACTAAGGTTGATATATAACCCCTTTCTACACTGACTTTTGTAATTCTGTATACGCATTTCGACAACTAAGTTGTCATCATCAGCAGATAATTGCAAACTGTCGCACCTGGTAAACCACAACGAAAAATACCTATACGAAAACAAACTTCGTACGTGATCTACACCGCTGAGAACCAAGATGTACACTGTGTGTTCGTTTCACAAGATTTTTAAAATTGTTTTACTTAAACTAGGATGAACGACATTGAAAAAGGAACACGGACACGACCAATAAGTACCTGCATGTGATTTATTATAGTGTTCCTCCTTCTCTGACATTAAGCAGACCGAAAAGGGAAGACTGAATCATGCCAGTGTCACTGTTCACCACATGGCTTTTATTCTTTAGAATATACATGCTTTCATACGTGTCTAATTCTCGATAATTACCCACGTTCTTTATCAAATGTAAACAATCCATGTTAACACTATGATCATTTTCTAACACATGCCTTGCTATACCTGATTTTTCTGGTCGGTTGAATTTTATGTGCGCGAGATGTTCTTTATACCGGGTTTCGATCGATCTTTTTGTTTGGCCGATGTATTGTTTACTGCATTCTAAACATTTAATTCGGTAGATTCCCCACTTTTTATTTTCTTCGACTTTGTCTACTGCATTTCCTAAAAGTGTTTTAATCGAATTACTGGACCGAAAAGAGACTTGAAGACAACATACTTGTTTGAGTGATCTTCTAATTTATGGATTCCATCTATGAAGTGAGAATCCGGAAGACTGTCGAAATACGCTTTCAAGGCTGCTATTCCCTCTTCGTTTGATGAAAATCGTTTTTCGGCGCATGAATCTTTTGAAATGTGAGAACAGCCAGAAGTCCGAAGGAAGAGTGTATGTTGCAACATTTCGTACTTTAATTCACTGATTTGTCTTTTTAATCCAGCCTTTTAGACTTTCTTCTTTGCGGCTACGTGAAAGATAAGGTTTATGCCAATAGTCCATAATCGATTCAAGCCCTCAAAGATGGAATTCGTGACGTTATCGACGACATATAGCCGCAAATGTGCGAAATGGTGTCCGAAAATTTCACGAAGACCCTTTATTACAAACAATGTAACATAAACCATATGTTATAATAATAATTATTATTATTACTATTATTTATTGATGTATATGTACATACACACGTCATTACATTATATAAATAAATAAAAACACAAAAACGAAAACCTTTGTGGCTCACAATGAATACGCCACCAAATACGTTAAAACCCGCAAGATCTATACAAAACAAAACACCAGAGTAACAATGAAAACATAAAAACACAAAAATGGCAATGTCAAAATTTATACTTCAGAAAGTCATTTACTGAATAGAAACAGTTCTCCACCAGCACTGTTTTTATCAATCTTTTGAGCCTAATCCATGGTAGGCTCCCAAACCTATAAGGCAAAGCATTGTATATCTTCACGGCCATGTAATTTGAACTTAGCTGACTTGTCCCAATGCGATGATACGGTATGACCAAACTACTCTGGTTTCGTGTTTCATATTTGTGAAAAGCACCATTTTTGCAGAACTTATCTGGCGACTCATGAACAAACTCCAGGCAAGCAAGTATATACAAGGATGGGAGGGTCAGTATTTTGTGTTTTCTGAATAGATTTACACAACTTGTGGTATTAGATACATTAAATAGGGATAATCGTCTCCTAACATATTCTTGACTTTTTGATTCTTGGAAAAAACACGTCTGTCATTTATGGGCCCTTTCATAGGTGCAAAAGGGGGTGTATATTAATTTAATAAATACTTTAAAGTGTGTGAAACATAAATTAGTGTGTGCGGTATGATTCTGTGTGAGATTTACCGCGAATCCAGGTGGAGAATTATATTATACACCAGCTGATTAGTGTTATTATATGAAGGTTTGGACTATATTTAAGGTAATTCGTTCTGTTTGGAAAACGTAAACGTAACACTTCCTAACGCGTATTGTTCACTTCGTGGAAAACGAAAATAAAATGCTAGGCGTTCATATTAATAGAAAACGTTTCTAGATTAAGCTCGATATTAAGAGTGTGTCCCTCGTATAGTAAAATCAGTATTAACATGCATTTCCAAAGCAAACGCAACTAGGTAAGGTAATCTTGTAATCTGCTTTAAGTGACGTGCGACACCATTCATATCTTGCATACTAATCCTGATGGAATGAGGTTGTCCATAATAATTTCAATTTGTTATTGAATTTCGTGTACGTATTCTTTAGATGCAATAATCTAAATATGGACAAATTATTAGTTCGAGTGTTTTAAGTTGCTTTTTTAGAAGTTGTTTTTATTTCACTTCTTCCAAATTTATTAAAAATCGAAGATGTATGAACATTCTGTAAATAGACTTGACTGATTCGATATTTTATTTGTTCTTTAGTATAGATATTTGTAATTGTTTACATTTGTTGAAAATATGTTTGTTTGTTTAATGTTGTGGTTGAGCTATTAATTAACGAGTTTTCTAATTTTTTATTTTTTTAATTTTAATTTTTTTATATTATTTGTTAATTTAGAAATACTCGTGTGTTTATAAATTAGGAGAAACCCGTTCCCCGAAACGTCGTTAACATAAATTAAATATTGGGTTGGCAAATAAGTACTTTCGGTTTTTACTGATAGAGAGCGTTGCTTTATTTTTTGTATAACGTATGTTAGTGCTGTACTTTACCGTTTGTCGCGTGATACTAGTCACATTGACGTAACTTCAGAAGCAAGTAGTGCGTGATTTTTATTAAAGCTATTAGTTGTGGGTTAATTTTAAATGGAGTGCAGAAACGAACATTTTCGACATATTTTACTATTTTATTTCCGTAAAGGAAAGAAAGCTGCTGCGGCTCACAAAAAGATATGTGAAGTTTATGGTTCTAATAGCTTAAGAGAGCGCACGTGTCAAAATTGGTATAAAAAATTCCGTTCTGGAGATTTTTCCCCCAAAGATGAGCAACGTTCTGATCGGCCTACTGAAGTTGATGATGACCAAATCAAAGTCATAATTGAAGAGGATCGTCATATAACTGTTCGAGAGGTTGCCGAGAGGCTACATGTATCGCACACAACAATTGAAAAACATTTAAAATGTCTTGGGCTAGTTAAGAAGCTTGATATTTGGGTACCTCACGAATTGAAAGAAATTCATTTAACACAAAGAATAAACTTTTGCGATATGCACCTTAGACCCTTTCTTAAAAAGAATCATCACTGGTGATGAAAAATGGGTCCTGTACAGTAACATAATTCGAAAACGACATCGAAAGCTGAATTGTATCCAAAAAAGATCATGCCGTCAGTTTGGTGGGATTACAAAGGTGTTGTGTTTTTTGAGCTGCTTCCAAGGAACCAAACGATCAATTCTGATGTTTACTGTCAACAATTAATCAAAGAAAATCGGAAAGGTGTAGTTTTCCGCCAAGATATTGCAAGGCAAGAAAGATGGCAAAAGGTCATTGAGCGAAATGGACAATATATAATTGATTAAAAACTATTCTTTGTTTAAAAAAAAGTGTTTTATTTTATATTACAAAACCGAAAGTACTTAGTTGCCAACAAAATATTGTATATTATCATCCCAATGGTCGAAACTCACAATAGTAAAGTAAAGTAAAGGTTAATTATTATTATTTTTATTATTATTGTATAAATGAGAGCTCTAGATTCATTGACAATAAAGGTACAATTAAGGAAATGATACACGTAATAAAAAAAGACCAAAACACAATACGATAGAGGAGGCATTGTCAATCTTAATGACATTTATAGTAACTAAATTCTTGAAAATAAAAAGGAAGAAATAACACATACTTATATATGTGCATGCAAAAGCTCTCGCCAAATATTTACAACGTGTTTACACAAATATATACGATAAAAGTTTATTAATTTCGAAAATGCTTGTATAATTTCAGATTTTACAGTATTAAACAAAAGAAAAAAGTATAATAAAATAGAAAATGTAAGTACGTACTCGCAAATATTTATATTTAAAAAAGAACTATTATTCATAAAAAAGAAAGATCACGTAAAAATATGTAAATAAAGTGGAAGGCTCTTCCAATAGGAGGTTTCATTTTGATATGTAAAAGAAAACAAGTATTTTTAAGCGAAATCATCGCATGTTTATTTAATTGTAAAGAGGAGGGTATGCCATTAATGACGGGAAATAATATCAGCCAAATGGCGGCTGCGGCTACCCTTTCAGGACCATATTCTTTTCATGACATTTTCTATCACCAATTCGCACATTTGCGGCTGCGTGTCCTCGATAACTTTAGGAATTCCATCTTTGGGGTCTTGAATCGATTGTGAACCATTTGCATTGACCTTATCTTTTGTATAGCCCCAAAGAAAAAAGTCTAAAGGTGTTAAATCACAACATCTCGGTGGCCAGTGATCGCTTCTTCGAGAAATCATACCGTCAGAATACTTTTCACGCAAAAGAGCGATGGTATCGTTACTTGTGTTGCGGCGTCTTGTTAAAAATAAACGTCAGCCACATCAATATCTTCCAATTCCGGGCATACAAAATCATTAATCATCGTTCGATAGCGCAATCCATTCACCGTAACAGTTGCTCCAGCCTCATTTTCGAAAAAGTAAGGTCCAACGACCCTGTCAGACCAAAAACCGCACCAAACAGTCACACGTTGACGATCGAAAGGCTTTTTGAACAATTATTCTTGGGTTTTCCGAGCCCCAAATGCGACATTTCAACTTGTTAACGTAGCCTTCAAGGTGAAAATGGGCCTTATCATTCAAGATAATTTTTCGATGATATTCCGGATCAGTTTGATGCATTTCAAGGATCCAATCAGCAAAGATACGACGTTGTTGATGGTCGGTAGGCGTGATTTCTTATGTTAACTGAACTCTAAAAGTTTTAAGATCTAAGCCTTTATGTAAAATACGGTGTAATGTCGTTTGTGGAATGCCCAATTCCAAAGAACGACGAGAAATGGACAAACTTGGGTTTTCCTCAATACAATGGGCTACAACAATATTCTTAGTTGTTCTTGAGAAACGTGTTCGATTCTTCACATCACTAACTTGTCCCAACAGCTCAAATTTTTCGACCAGTTTCACGATTGCTGGCCGAGAAGATGCTTCACGACTACCCAAAAATGCTTTACTTTTGCGAACTGTGGTCGCGAAATTGTCACCATTTTTCTGGTGAATTTTAATAATTTCAATGCATCGTTGAAGCGTATATCGTTTCGTTTTTATTAATGACGAAGTTTTTACTTGTCATCTGTCAAGTAGTTACAGGTCGAGTCATAACAAATGTTAGAATGGCGGGCTACTAAAAATTGAGATGTCTTATTGGAACACCTTTTATAAATATAAATAGCTCAAAAAAGGCGTAACACTCCTATAAGTGCAGCTACTGATCATTAAGTGTTCTATTATCACGATGGTCGAAATATCCAACACCAAAGAATCAAAGTTGTCGTTAGAACAAAACGACCAACGTATTAAAAAAGAAAAGAATGCATTTTAATATTATTAAAATGTTATTGACTTTAAATGAATCTTTTCATGAGCGAATTTTTTATTTGTAACACGAACACACCATTTCAGTCGTTAACAGCAGCACCTAAAGATGATGCTCGTATATATGGTGTTTGGTTTGCATACTTCGCGAATGTATGCGAACCAACCAGAATGAAATAGGATCGATCATCTAACTGATATTGTAAAAATTGTACCACGTACACGCACATAAATACCATTAAGCGCAACTTTCTCCATCACTCCACTACTTAGCCGTATTTTATTTGCATACAAATGAAAATTATCCGTGTAATATATTAAAGATACCATTCATGTCGGCATCTCTCCAAATGAAATACCAATCCAATAAAAAGTAAAATTTAAAGTGTAATAAAATCACGTTTACTTGTAAATATTTGACAACCAAGTGTAATAATTTTCATGGCATTAGACAAATAAAATGCAAATTCGGCAAGATACCGTTACTTCAATGAATATAACATGTTGTCGCCTTTCTTTAGTTCTGGATCAACCTACCTGTGAGATTTAAAGCGAGCTAGTGCACGTGGGCGATGCTTGTATTCATATTACAAGCCCGAGATGTGATCTAATTGCCGTGCGACACGCTCGACATCAAGCTTGGCCGCGCCTTGGGCTACCGTGATCTCGTATGTATATATATTCACACTGAAATCGGAACAAGTCATTCAATCGTCCGTGATTAATTGAAATCAATACTATAATTGCACTCGATGTGATTAATTAGCCGTAAAAGTATTTCATTAGTCCGTATATTATTGAGCAGTGTTATGTGAACGGGTTATTGTCGTCAAATCGTCGTGTATTTGCTCATTTAAATTCTTTTAACGGGAATATTGGAAGAGCAGAACGCGAAAGGGCCGGCAAATTCAATTAACTAAATCTTAAAAGCGATTTTTTTTGTAAAGTCGTACCCTAAAAAATTATTAGTAAATATTAAGCACAGTAAATCTTCGTTAATTTGAACCTCCAGTAAATGAAATCATCCAGTAAGTCGAAAAAAAATTATTTTCAATAAAACAAAAAAAATACACTGTTTTTGGTTTAATATTTTAAAATTTACAAACACACACGCATTTAATATAGCAAAATATACTTGCCAAAAGACTTATTCATTTTAAATATCTTTAGTTGTTGCTTTCTAAAAGCAACATCTGGTATTTTCTTTTTCTTTTATCTTATGTCAAGTATATCTAAATGTGGACTTGTAAATTTCCGTTGTTGGATGTTTGTATAAGTATACACGAGGGTAGCCCCTTGTACTTAGGGAATAGCAAACAAAAAAAAGTTTTTATTATCGAAAATAGTTTTATTACTTCTCAAAATATTCTCCTTGAAAATCAATGCACTTTTACATTCGTTTAAATCAACCCGAAAAGCATTGCTGTCACTGTCAAGGAGATATCTCCAAAATATGAGTTTTGAATGCCTCAACTGCCTCTTCTGGCATAGAAAACCGTTGACCACGAAGTTTACTCTTCACGTGTGGGAACAAAAAGAAATCACAGGGTGCTAGATTAGGGCTGTACGGCGGATGGCTCATCAATTGAATGTTTTGCTCGGTCAAATATTCAATTGTTTGAACCGACCTGTGAGAGCTCGCATTGTCATGGTGGAGAATGACCTGTCGTTTTCGGTTTGTTTTTGTTATTTCTTCAAAAACTTTTGGCAAACAAATAGTTGTGTACCATTCGGAATTGACCGTTCTACAACTCTCTAAAAGCACGGTTGCAACGTGTTTTTTCGAAAAAACAGGTGACTATTTGTTTTGATGTGCTTCGAGTGCGATTAACTTTTGTTGGTTTTGGCTCAACTTGGAATACCCACACAGTCGACTGATGTTTACTATCGAGCTCATACGTATAGATCCAAGATTCATCACCTGTGACAACTTTATAAATGTTTTTTGAAGCACCGCCATTGTATTTTTTGTGCATTTCTCGGCACCAATCTGAGCGAGTCCTTTTTTGAGCGGTTGTCAAATTATGTGGCACCTAACGTGAGCATAGCTACTTAACGGCTAAATGTTCATGTAGGATCTTATGCACGCTGGTGTTATTAATACCTAGAGACGCCTCGATCTCACGGTATGTCTCATGACGGTTTTGCATTATCAATTCAGACACTGTATTAATATTTTCTGACACAACAGTATTTATGGGACGACCTTCACGAAATCCATTGTGCAAAGAACGCCGTCCAAGTTCGAATTCACTATACCAACGATATACTGTAGTTTTCGATGGTGCTTCATCACCATATAAAAAATTCAGCTCGTCAATGCATTCTTGTTGAGATAATCCACGCCGAAAGTTATGGAAAATAATTGCACTAAAATGTTTGCGAGTTAATTTCATTTTTTCGCTGGTAAATATATTATCAAAAATGACAAACAACACGCAACACTAACAGTGTTACCAGTTCCCGAAATATAAACGGCTACTCTCGCAAAAGGGTTATTAGTTAGTGTTTTATTAAACGAGGTTTGCTATTATGGCAGAAACGGGTGACACCATGACAATATTATCTAAAAATTATTATCCTTCCATCTTCATTTGTTTTGTTTTATGTAAATAAATGTAATGCAGATTAGAAAAAAATAAATAACTTGAAAAAAGAGACCTTCCTAACCTTACCCGAAATGTCTACTAAAAATTAAAAAATTAAGTGTTTTGATACTATGAAGAATCAAATTTATAATAATAATAAACATATACATATGTATGTATGTCTTCACATTCCCTTGACAAGGGATATTGGCAATATACGAGTTATTATTAGTTTTGCTGTCGTGGTGCGATTTAAGATATTCAACTGTCAACATTCATTTAAATGAGTAAAGAAACCATGAAAAACCTTGAACAGTGGTCGGTTTGATTCAATCCCGACTTATCAGTCGGCAATTTTATATTACCTTTTTTAAATTTTAATACTCCTTTGCACTTTAAATATAATCTCTTGTCCGACAATAATACTTATCAGCATACCTGCCGAATTAGTCATAAAGCTTATCACTGTTATCTCAAACAATCTACTGTTGATTCTAAGGGATCTGGATTACCTGGTTTAAAGCTGTACGGGTTGTCTATTGTACAAAAGCAAATATGCTACTACATTTAAAGGTTTACTGCCTTCAGAAGGTTATCAATTGTGAAGGGACTTTCAACTCTATAGTACAGAGGAATTGTTCAATTTATGGACTTATTGTATTAGTTGTATTTTGTTTATACAAAGTGTTTAAAAGAGGTCGAAAATTTTATTCATGCACAGTACTAAAATAATAAATAAAAGTTCTTAATGAACATAAGCCTGTAATTTAAATGTTTCAAAAATAAGTGGATTTTATATTTTAGTCAATAAATACCATATCTGGACTCACATCGTGTTTTCCATGGAAACATTTAAAAATATAAGTCTCTGTTGTTTAATTGCGATTGTGACATTAATTTTTTATTGATTACTCTATGTTTTTTACATATTTTTTTGTAATAGTATGTGTTATGAACCGATGGAACATTTACATGGAACGAATTTGATTGAAAACGACAACTAGAAGGATAATAACCAAGCGGGGGAACAACGAACGAAAAAAAGAACTACCATATGTGTTAAGCGAAGTTTTTTATTATGTTATAGTTGTGAGAAATTTATTTATGCAAATGTTACATTTGTTATGAGTTCGAAAGTTCAAATTTTATTTATTTTAAAGAATTAAGTAATGTTATAATTTGAAACTTTAATAGGCCTGCCATACCAATTGGGGATATAAATTCTGCTACTATGAGAATATAGAAAATAGGGTAACAAAGTAATCGTTCTAGTAAATTCAAAATTTAAATCGATATGTTATCAATTTTCCTGGTTCAAGTAAAAAACTGTGTTATGTTGTTTATTTATTCAATTTAATATGGATATATTTTATAATTTAAATAATTATTGGGTTGGCAACTAAGTATTTTCGGTTTTGTAGTATAAAATAAAATACTTTTTTTTTTAAACAAAGAATAGTTTTTAATCAATTATATATTTTCCATTTTGCTCAATGACCTTTTGCCATCTTTCTTTCAGCTGCATGACTCCGCGCTCATAAAATTGCTGGTCCGTATCAGCAAAAAACTGAACCAGGTGCGAGTGAAGGTCATCGCCATTTGTGAAAGTTTTACCATTCAAAGAATTCTGCAAACTTCGAAATAAATGGTAATCAGATGGTGCTAGATAAGAGCTGTACGGGGGATGTGGCATCAATTCACAGCTAAGCTCCAATAGTTTCCCAAGAGTTGCCAAAAATGTGTGAAGCCTTGCATTATCTTGGTGGAACCTACACCTTTCCGATTTGACAATTCTGACCGTTTTTCTTTGATTGCTTCATCCAATTTTATTAATTGTTGACAGTAAACATCAGAATTGATCGTTTGGTTCCTTGGAAGCAGCTCAAAAAACACAACACCTTTGTAATCCCACCAAACTGACAGCATGATCTTTTTTGGATGCAATTCAGCTTTCGATATGGTTTGAGCTGGTTTATCGTATTTGCTCCATGATCGTTTTCGAACTATGTTACTGTACAGGACCCATTTTTTATCACCAGTGATGATTCTTTTTAAGAAAGAGTCGGTTTCATTTCGTCTAAGGTGCATATCGCAAAAGTTGATTCTTTGTGTTAAATGAATTTCTTTCAATTCGTGAGGTACCCAAATATCAAGCTTCTTAACTAGCCCAAGACATTTTAAATGTTTTTCAATTGTCGTGTGCGATACATGTAGCCTCTCCGCAACCTCTCGAACAGTTATATGACGATCTTCTTCAATTATGACTTTGATTTGGTCATCATCAACTTCAGTAGGCCGACCAGAACGTCGCTCACCTTTGAGGGAAAAATCTCCGGAACGGAATTTTTTATACCAATTCTGACACGTGCGCTCTGTTAAGCAATTAGCACTATAAACTTCACATATGTTTTTGTGAGCCGCAGCAGCTTTCTTTCCTTTACGGAAATAAAATAGTAAAATATGTCGAAAATGTTCGTTTCTGCACTCCATTTAAAATTAACCCACAACTAATAGCTTTAATAAAAATCACGCACTACTTGCTTCTGAAGTTACGTCAATGTGACTAGTATCACGCGACAATCGGTAAAGTACAGCACTAACATACGTTATACAAAAAATAAAACAACGCTCTCTATCAGTAAAGACCGAAAGTACTTAGTTGCCAACCCAATACTTTGATCTTATTCATTAGTTAAGTTAAAATATATATAGAAATTAATTAAAATAAACAGGGATTAGTTATATTGATTATGTGAAAGAATACATTAAAGCAAAATTAAAAATAGGCTCCACTGACAACAAACCAGTGTTCTTAACTGTCACAAATTTGTTTCCAATCGGTTTCAATGCAAATATTGTATTTTAAAATCTTTCTGACAATTCTTAATTGCTGCAGCTTCGTTCAGTTTGAATCGTAGAACCAAAGGTTTTATTTGTTGGAAATTCTTATAATAATGGAAAACCACCTTTGACGATGTTCCCCAATGTGTGAGAATTGGCTCTGGTGGCTCAGGAATACTGGGGCATCGTCTACGGAATTCTGGAATTCATTTGGGACATTTCAAAAATACTGCTTTGATATTGGAAATTAATGCATCCACCTCAGTGTAACATTGTCGAATACTTTGTGTTACAAGGTACAAAACATGAACTTTACATGTCATATGTAAAAATCCCTCACGAAAGAAAATATGAGCTCGCCCATAAAATACATAAGTATTGATTTACGTTACGTTACATCATACCAGGTTGCTCAATAAGCTTCGTGGTTTGATAAGAGATGACGCTATTAGGTTCGTCGCTTTATTTTTCTAAAAATTGTACTGCTTTTTTAAAAACACGTGTGAAGTTTTTTCATATATTTACTTATTCGTACATTTACAGATGTTCAAAGATGGCGTGTTACAGTATTTTTTACAAAGGATAAAATTGAATATCGTGTAGTGATAAAATTTTTATTTTTCGAAACTGTAGCACCAAAACAAATTCATGAACGATTATTAAAAGTGTATAAGGACTTCACGCGAAGGACGTCCAAAAAGTGCATCAACACCATAGCAAAAATACAGGATATAGATTTGGAAGATCGTCGATTAACTGAAAGAGGTTTACCAGAAGCCCTAAGTATTTCATTAGGTAGTGTAAGCAATATTTTGGCTGAAGTTCTGAGTTTCAGAAAGCTGTGTGCAAAATGGGTGCCGCATTCGTTAAAAATGAAACAAAAACACATTCGAATGCGACGTTCTCAGTAACATTTGAAGCGTTTTAGCAAGAATAAAAACGATTTGCATCGTTTCATCACTACGAATGAGATTTGGGTCTACCACCATGATCCTTAATCAAAACAAGAGGCTAAGGACTGATATAAACCTGGTAATTCGACTCCGAAGTGAGTTCGGATCCAGAGATCGGCCAGCAAGGTTTTAGCACCAGTTTTTTTAGGATGCAAAAGGAATTTGTTCGTGAATTACCTCCAAACTGATAAAACAATAAACTCAGATTGTTATTGTAACATTTCGGAGCAGCTGGATGTAAAAAGAGAGTGAGAGAAAACCTAATTTACATAAGGAAAAATTATTTTTCATCAAGACAACGCATTATCTCACACAGCTCAAAAAACCATCACCAACATCAGCGAATTGACTGACTTCTACTTGTTTTCACATTTTAAAAAATTCATGTGCGGAAAACGATTTTTGTTGAATGAAAATGAAATAGCAGCCGTCGAAACGTTTTCGACATTCTTCCGGATTCTCATTTCTGGGATGGAATTCATAAATTCGAAGATCACTCGAACAAGTGTATTGAAGTTTAGTGAGGTTATATTGATTAATGAAACGTATTTCAAAATATAAAATCGTGATTTTGTTATCGATCGACAAAACTTATTGGACAATCTGGTAGCAACATATAATATTTAGTACACAGTAACGTAAAAAACAAAACTATTCACAAACATATTAAGAAAAACTAATTTAATGTTCATTTCATTTAACAAAAACTTATAGTAAGCTTCTTTGTCATAGCAACATACACGTGGGCAAACACTTTTTGCCGATAGTGTACATATGTTTGACACAATGACGTAACAGATGCTAGTTATACCTAAACGTTTAAATTGTTTGAGACTCGGTCTATTGAATCTATACATATTGAGAACCAAGTACTATTTCATAGTAAAAATTCTCACGTTGGAGAAATTGGAATTTTCAAATACGAAATGAAGTAACTTGTGGTATAATCTTAGAAAATTGATATGTTAGCGTTGTATTGTCACTACCACCTGACACATCTCCTTCTTTGGTATGTCACAAAGCGAAAGAAAATACTTATTAATTTCAAATCATTAAATAAATGGAATTTCTGTGGTTCGAACAATTTGTTAAGGAATTGTCCGGTATTTTACACGATCAAAATAAACCGAGGCAATTAAATCTGATGTTTTCTTTAAGACAAATACTTACAAATTTCATCCAATCGAAATGCTCGTCCATTTGAATATTTATTTATGCTAATATTTACTTGAAAATGCATTTTTTTTCCTACAGTTGGAACAACAGCATTCGTCACATGTCACAGTCTGAAAAACACTTGAGGCTAATTTCAGAGTTACATTTATTTCTCTGCATATATTTACATAATAATCCATGGCACAGCTTTTATTTCACCGGCGATTTCAGGCATATTTAATGCTTTGCTCCGCGGAGATCCAACAAATTGATTTACGTGTTGATCTCGTTTCATTGTATCGGTGAAACTCGTGCATGCATTTTAATAGCGACGTTGGCAAAAAAGGAATTATGCGAAGAATCCGCAACTCTGACACTTACGGCTGCAGATTGCAAATGACTAGAAGCATTCGCATGTAATAAATTGGTCCGAACTGCAAACACCGGTAACTATTCATTATATTGACGGCTTTATACTTACGTCGTTTACTAAGCCACGCAATTGTACGTATTGGTTCGTTTTAACGTCGGGATTGAAACCCAATTTAAGACAAAAACTGTTTCAAGGCATCAGAAGACCTATAATTATCTTCACCAGTTGATAAATTTCTATAAGGCAGGAGCATCCTTTTTTAGACGTTACTTGTAAAAAATTTGTTTTATTATATATTCAATAAATACATGTACCAGAAAGTCGTGACCGGTTTTTCTAACAGATTTCGCTATGCTTAAGTATGTGATGTTATGATTTGATATATACGACATTTTATTCCACTGATATTAAGCTTCAAAGCAATACATGTCATAGATTTATACGTCTTTGAAAATGTCGAGTTTGGTGCCTGAAAAAGTACATTTGCGGCACGCATTACTTTTCTTATTTAATCAAAAGAAAGAAGCCGCTGAAAGTCATCGTTTCCTAGTAGAAACTTATGGTGATCATGCTCCAAACGTAAAAACATGTGAGGCGTGCTTTCGATAATTCAAAAGTGATGACTTTGGTGTGCACGACAAAGAACGTTCTGGTAGAGCGAAAAAGTTTGAAGATGCGAAACTGCAAACTCAAAAACAATTTGCAGAAACGTTAAATGTGGTTCAAGAAACGATTAGCGACCGATTACGAGCAATGGGAAAAATTCAAAAGATGGGAAAATGGGTGCCACATCAATTGAATGACAGGCAAATGGAAAATAGGAAAATCGTCTGTGAAATGTTGCTTCAAAGGTATGATCGGAAGTCATTTCTGTATCGAATAATAATGGGTGATGAAAAATGGATTTATTTCGAAAACTCTAAGCGCAAAAAATCGTGGTTATCACCTAGCGAAGTCGACCCATCGACTTCAATGCCAAATCATTCAAAGGTATGATGCAAAGTCATTTCTGCATCGCATAGTGACGAATAATGAAAAACGATTTATTTCGAAAGCCCTAAAAAACCCGAAAAATTGTGGTTATCACCTGAGGAAGGCGGTCCATCGACTCCAAGGCCAAATCGTTTTGGTCGCGAGACAATGCTCTATGTTTGATGGAACCAGAGGTGAAACATTTAATACTGATACCTACCGACAACAAATTATCAATTTGAACCATGCATTGATAGAAAAACGTCCAGAATGGACACGAAAATACGATCACGTGATATTACAGCACGACAACTCACCCCCTCATACAGTAAAACCGGTCTAGGAAGCTTTGAAAGCATTTGGATGGGACATAATATCGCACCCGCCGTACTCTCGAAACCTTGCCCCGTCCGACTATAATCTTTTCGCATCAATGGGACACGCACTTGCAGAACGGCACTTCGCCAATCTCGAAGAAGTTAGAAAATGTCTCGATGAATGATTTTGCTCAAAGGACGAGCAGTTTTTTTGAGATGGTATCCATAAATAGCCTGAAGAATGGGCAAGATGTGTACAATCAAATGGCCAATAATGAATAAACAAATTTTTCCATTTTATTAAAAGTTATGTAATTTTTTTGCGAAAAATTACATAACTTTTTTTCCTGTTATTTATAAATATAAATAACGGACTAGAACTAATGAAATTGTTAGGTACAATTGGAGTAAGAGATTAAAATAGAAATAGCAAGCGTTAAGGATTAAGATAAACTTAAAAGAGGTGAATTGATGATTAAGAATGGTAACAGAATTGAGTTTATCACACTTATTAATCTTCATGTAAAATTGAAATTGCGAATACTAAGGATTAAACGATTCATCGCTTTTAAATTTACCCTAATTCTTAATATTCGCAATTTCTGTTTTGATTTCTAATTGTATCTAATAATTTCATTAGTTCTTATTGCTTTCCTATTACTTATGTTTATTGATATTTCCAAGAAAGGTCTATTACCGATAAATAATCTTGTATATATATGTATACATATATATATATATATTACCTCTATTCCCTGCTTGTAATAGAGTTTAATTATTGCCATTCGTTTTCCTATATGAACGAGATTGTAACCTGTATGGTACTTGTCCATCCTAACAGGTGTAACTAGTCCAGTTAATATATTATATAATACAGGGTGTTTCAAAAAGAATATACGTACTTCGAATGCATATATTTATTAAACTTTAAGATATATGAATATGAAACACACATATTTACGAACCTCTCAAGTTCAGATTACAGATGTTCAATATGCCCTCCATCAGCGACACGAACAATATCACATCGATGCTCAAATTCCTCCCATACACGGGCAAGCATGTCCTTCGTCACTGATGTTGTGGCAGTACGGATCCGGTTCTTCAACTCTTCCAGGTTCTGTGGGAGTGGTGGTACATAAACGTTGTCTTTAACGAAACCTCAAAGGAAGAAGTCACAGGATGTCAAATGAAGTTGTCTTCGTGCAGCCTCGGAAACAACCAGTTTTGTAACATAGCGAGATACTGCTGACCGTTAAAAGTGTTTCCATCAAAGAAGAATGGGCCGTAAATAGATGATCAGGATATCGCACAAAACATATTGATTTTAGGTGAATCTCGTACATGTTCTATAGCTGCATGATGGTTCTGTGGACTCCAAATTCGAACATTGTATTTGTTTACCAGACTACTAATATAGAAAGGCGCTTCATCACTGAACACGATGCGTTGTGGTAAATGTTATCATTGTCAATAGCGTCATGAATCTCGTTACAAAATGACACACGTTTCCGTTTGTCATCAGGATGCAGAGCTTGTAACAACTATAACTTGTACGGCTTCATAACCAACCGACGTCTCAAAACACGTCAAATTGTTGCTGTAAGCAGTTGTAACTTCCGACTAACACGACGAGTTGATTTTGAAGGATTACGTTGGAAAGCAGCTTGAAATCGTGCAACATTTTCTTCAAAAACACGATGGCTGCCAGGACTCTTTCTTTTGCATACACATCCTCTATCTACAAACTGTCGATACTATCTGCGAATGTTCCACCCATTTGAAGGATCAATTTGGTAGCTCGACCTGAAACGTCTTTGCACTGTAATCACGGAATTGCACTTCGCAAACTCGAGAACACAGAATGATTTCTGCTGCGGAGTAGCCATTTTAAACATATGACCGTTACCAAGAAAAACGAAAGACAGCTGACATCTAGCGGCTATTAAATAAACTAGACTATGTATTCGTTTCTCCAATAGCCGAGCCGAGTCACAGCGATCGATAGTTTGGACAAAATAATACTTATATTCTTTTTGAAACACGCTGTATCATATGAAATTTAGACAGTGTTTTATGTATTCCCTTAGTTTTATTGATTCCTTTTCTAAATTATTTCACAAGTGTGTACATTAACTAATACCATTGAATTACAGCACTGTATTGTATATTTTCTGAATATTTCCACTTGTGTAAGACTTCTGTGAAACGACTTTTAGCCCCAATGTAATTTTGTAGAATATGGTAGACGTTCTGAAAGTTATCCATTACCGAAATAGGTATAAAAAAGTACTTTTAATAAAGATACTATTACGGCACTTTATCATTTCAGAATATAAAATAGAGATCATTAATTCCCTTCGCAAGCTTTCAGAACGCGAGCTTAAGTATAAATAACGCACAGATAGCATCGGCGAACGAATATGTGACCCATCAAATGTGCTAGGCGACGACGCTGTCGATGTTAAAACTCTATCTGCGGGTAACGGCCGGGCACCCCGCTGCGAGCCCCGACCAGCTTTGAAACACGTGGTCTATGGGAAAGCCACCTCCCTTCTAATCACCTGGGCTTAACGTTTACCGACCTGATCGATTGTAATTGTGAATGATTAACGCCTCATATGACGAATTGCCATCCATTATCCTGTTTAAGTTTGTGCTTTTTTACGTGTTAGTGATGTAACATATTAACCAGTAAAATTGCAAAATGATGATTTCGTAAAAAATCCTTCATTAAAAATAGATACGTCATCGTTTTAAAAATGTCTTGAAGGCATATCCGAGGCTTATTTTCTATATAGTGTGCCAGACGTGGTCTCAAAGAAGCAGAGACAAATTTCTGCCGTTTAATACGTCACTAAATAACAAATAATATTCGTCGCTTTTGAAAAATATTACAGTCGAACATACAATACAGTATGAGGTACCAGTCAAGACCAAACTAAAAAACTAAGTACTTTACCATGTAAAAGAACAAAGCGAAGTATGTAGATCTAAAATATTATTATTAAATAATAATATATTTAACTTATATAACAATTCAAATATATTATTTATTAACAAAGTCTGAAATGTGTTTTTCCGCTTTTATAAAGTTTATGATTCCTTTGGTTCAATTGTGACAATCAAAAATCTAAAGAACGACGTCGAAATGTGAAATTTTTATATTTCCAATCATTCATGAATGATTTTTCATGAAAAATAGAAATATTGTATTTTGCTGGATCAGGGCTATTGTTTCACGTAATAAAATTGCTAAATTCAGAATTTTTTTTATTTTGACGAAAATATCAATATTTTCAAAGGGGTATAATAATAATAATAATAATAGTAATAATAATAATAATAAGCTTTATTTTACCATCTATTATAATACACATAAAGAGGTAACGTCATTGTATATGATGGTCTGTGTGTGTATGTATGTATATATGTACTGTGTGTAAGTGTGGTGTAAACATATGTGTGCACAAAGCAGAACATACAGTTTAATATTTGATTGATTTCATCTGCTTTTGGAACTCCGTTACTGTGTAGAATCCGTTTTCTAAAAGAAATGTTTTTATATCATTTTTAAATTTCAAAATGGGTTTTTCAGTCCACGATATTGGCAACTTGTTAAACATATCCAAATGTTTGTGTTGGGCAGCAGTAGTAACCTACCTGCAAAAAATGGTATTTTTGAAAAATTAATGTATATTAACAAAAATCCGTGTGTCAATAGATTTAAAGGTCTTAAAAATGATTTTGAAGTTGAAATTTATCCAACTCCTTTGGGCCCCTTGACAAAGGAAAGCTTAAAGAACCACATCGACATGTGAAATTTTTATATTTCCAAGTGGATTATCTCCAAAGTTTGAATGATTTGATCAAGAAGCATAGAAATATTGTATTTTGTTGGATCAGGGTTGTTGTTTCGCGTAATAAGTAGGCTAAATTCCAGATTTTTTTATTTTGACGAAAATATCAATTTTTGCAAAGAGTTATACCCGCAAAAAGTGGTATTTTTGAAAAGTTAATGTATATTAACAAATATTCCTGTACTAATAGTTTTAAAGGTCTTAAAAACAATTTTAAAGTTGAAGTTTATAGAACTCCTTTGGTTCTCTTGTTATTGGAAAGCTTAAAGAACCACGTCGACATGTGAAAGTTTTATATTTCCAAGTGGATTATCTCCAAAGTTTGAACGATTTGATCAAGAAGCATAGAAATATTGTATTTTGTTGGATCAGGGCTGTTGTTTCGCGTAATAAGATGGTTAAATTCAAATTTTTTTTATTTTGACGAAAATATCAAATTTTTCGAAGGGGTATCCCCGCAAAAAGTGGTATTTTTGAAAAGTTAAAGTATATTAACAAAAGTTATTGTACTAATAGCTTTATAGGTCTTAAAAACAATTTTAAAGTTGAAATTTATAGAACTCCTTTGGTTCTCTTGTTATTGGAAAGCTTAAAGAACCACGTCGACATGTGAAAGTTTTATATTTCCAAGTGGATTATCTCCAAAGTTTGAACGATTTTAACAAGAAGCATAGAAATATTGTATTTTGTTGGATCAGAGCTGTTGTTTCGCGTAATAAAATGGTTAAATTCAAAATTTATTTATTTGACGAAAATATTAATTTTTTCAAAAGGATCATACCTGCAAAAAATGGTATTTTTGAAAAGTTAATGTATATTAACAAAAATCCACGTGCCAATAGATTTAAAGGTCTTAAACATGATTTTGAAGTTGAAATTTATCCAACTTCTTTGGGCCTTTTGGCAACGTAAAACTTAGAGAACCACGTCAAGGTGTGAAATTTTTATATTTCCAAATGAATTGTCTCTATAGTTTGAAAGTTTTTACTCTGAACAATAGAAATTTCGTATTCTGTTAGATCATTTCCTCTTTTATCTATTACAGCTGTTCCCGAGATTAAACAGATTTATCGTTTCTGTACGTCTTGGATAATAAACAATACGTTTGAGCAATCAGTTGTCTCTCTCAAAGTTGATGAACTTAATCTACATTGTTTCACATTAAATTTCCATTTCTAGATCATTATCAAAGACTAATTGTCACATTTTGGATGCCCAATCCTCTTTTGATTAAATTCTGAAACAATTTTCGAAAATTTTAAGCTCGGTTTTAACATGAAGTTACTATCGAAACGACTTTGTGGTTTCCTTTTAAAATATGCGTGAAGATGTTCACCGCGATATATGTATATATGTTAAAGTCGTATATATTGAAGTCGTATATTTTGCGTTTCATCACCAAAATTACCATCTTCAATAGAAATTTTAAATACTTGTTGCACATTGTAAAGAACTCGTAAGGCATGTTAAGTACTAAGATCTGGTTTGGTTGACCATACTTTATAAATAAAACGTTACATAATATCGGAGCATCTTTAATTAATTAGGATTATAAAAGGATTCAGTACTAGTTGTGAATAAAAAAGTAGAATAATTGCAAAAAACATTTCATCTATTAGGTGCGCAAGTTCTCGTTGTTTTTTTGATGAAAATGCAATTTTATTGTGAAAAAATGTTTACATATGAATCATTCAAAATATTGCCCATCACTAGCGACAACTTTTTCCCATCTTTCCGGCAGGGCTCGAATACCGTCACGGTAGAAGTGTTCGTCTTTTGAGGCTATCCACGAATCAAGCCATTTTGACATGTCTTCATATGAGCGGAACTGCTGATTAGCCAGACCATGTGCCATTGAACGGAACAAGTAATAATCGGACGACGCAATATCTGGGGAATATGGCGGGTGGCGTAGGATCTCCCATTTGAGCGTTTCTAAGTAGGTTTTATCGGGTTTGGCAACGTGAGACCGAGCGTTGTCATGCTGTAGAATCACGTTTTCGTACCTCTGCTCGTATCGTGGCCGCTTTTCGCGGAGTACTCGGGTCAATCGCATCAATTGAGTTCCATACCGTTCCTCAGTGATGGTTTCGTTCAGTTTCAACAGCTCATAATAAATAACACCACCCTGGTCCCACCAAAAACACAGCAAAACCTTCGCAGCGTAAATTTTCGGCCGAACCGACGACGTAGAAGGATGACCGGGCAGTCCCCATGATTTTGTTCTCTTTGGATTGCTGTAATGAATCCATTTTGCATCACCCGTAACGATGCGATGAAGAAAACCCTTTCTTTTTTGCCGCTGGAGCAGTTGTTCACAGGCGAAAAAACGACGCTCAACGTCTCTTGGCTTCAAATCATAAGGAACCCAAGTTCCTTGTTTTTGAATCATTCCCAACACATGCAATCCCTGGAAAATGGCTTAACGGGTAACTCCTAATGCTGTCTTCGAAGGTTTTTGGTCTTCCTTCACGCGAACTGTCGTCAACATCGAAATCACCGTCTTTGAAGCGACGGAACCGATCACGGCACGTTGTTTCAGTTAGAGTAGCATCTCCGTATACTTTTTGGAGTTCTCGATGCGCTTCAGCCGCCGTTTTCTTCGAATGAAAGAAGAAAAGCAACACTTCACGCAAATGACGATTATTTGGCACAAAATCAGACATTTTCACACAACCAAAAGTATATGACGCGAAAACAAAATCACTAATGTGTTAAAGCTGTTTGTTTACCATATGTCTAAGCTTGGTTCATGACGTTTTGGTTATGTCACAATCGACCAGCACTTACTACTGGAGCCATCTCTTGAAAAACAGCGAGAACTTACATAGTTGCGCACCTAATAAAATATTAGCGGTAAATACTGTTGGAGCCTGTGGTTTACTGAATTATTCAAAAACGGCAAAAAGTGTTACCACATTAATGTTCCTACTCTGTACGCGTATTTCGACAACTAAGTTATCATTATCAGCAGATTATTAATCACAGTGTAGCACAGTGTATTCGCGGTATTACGTACCTAATACTTTTTGAGAAATTCTTGTAAATTGCAGAATTAATCTCTTAGTTAGTCTTGCTTTAAAAAGTGTTTACTGATAATCGAATTAAGATATTTATTTATTTATTATATATTAGGTAATTTTGATGGAGCCTGTGGTTGATTAACTTAATTACTGGAGGTTGATATACGTGGGCAAGGTGAAAAGTTCTCGGCCTGACAATGAAAGACTGCGATTTAAATTTAAAAAATGATTTTATTTTTCTGCATAGTCTCCCTTGAGTTCAACACACTTGGTCTAGCGTTTTTCTAATATCAATATTCCTTCCCGGAAATGAGAGTTTGGAAGGCTGTCAAAATATTCTTTTACGGTCCTTTCAACTTCTTCGTTGTATGTGAATCGCTTTCCAGAAACAAATTTTTTCAAATTTGGAAATAGATGGAAGTCTGAGCGTGCCAAATCAGGAGAATAGGGAGGATGGCGGAGCAAATTGTACACCAAATCCCGCAATTTTCCCATCGCCAACGCATCCTTGTGTGCGGGTGCGTTGTTCTGATGAAAAATGATTTTTTTCTTCTTCAAACTAGGCATCTTCACGCGAATTTTGGCATCCAGCTGGTCAAGAAAGTTAGAGTAATATGCGCCTGTAATTGTTCTGCTTTTTCCAAAGAAATCAATTAACAAGATTCCTTTTGCATCCCAAAACATGCTGGCCATGACTTTTCCGGCAGATGCGATGGACTTCGCTTTCTTTGGCGCTGAACCACCGGCTTTCACACACTGCTTCGACTGCTGTTTTGTTTCTGGCGTGTAGTGGTAGACCCATGTTTCATCCATTGTGACAAATCGCCGCACAAAATCGGTCCAAAGAATGCTCCGATAATCGTTTGCGCATTTGCTTTTGATCAACATTCAGCAAATGCGGCACCCATCTTGCGCAGAGCTTTCTCATCTGTAATTCTTTGGGCAAAATGTTTCGCACCCTTCCTTCCGATATCCCCACAGCCTCATCTATCTCACTCACTTTCACTCGCCTATCGTCCAACACAATATCATGTACTTTTTCGATGATTTCTGGTGTGGTTGCGGTTTTTGGCCGTCCTTCACGTGGGTCATCTTCGAGGGACGTACGACCACGTTTAAATTCAGCTGCCCACATTTTAACGGTTGACATCGAAGGAGCACAGTCCCCGTACACTTTTGTCAACTTCGGATAAATTTCCATGTGGGTTAAACCACCCAAAACAAAGAATTTTGTAACAGCACGATATTCAAGTTTATCCATTTAAAAAAATAATACGCACGACGTCTACTACAAAAATTCTTGCAAACAAACTACTTGAGGGAACAAGTTGAAAGTTTTCATATGAACTAAAGACACATGCAGCCACGCAGGAAACATAAATTTCTGTTAATTGTAACGCCATCTCTATGTCAGGCCGAGAACGTTTCACCTTGCCCACGTATAACCCCTTTCCACATTAATCTTCGTATTATATATATTCATCGGTACGGTTCGTGTGCGAAATTTGTTTTCGTGCGACACTGTTTAATTATCTGCTGATGCTGACTACTTAATTGTCAAAATACGTATACAGAATACGGAAATTAATGTGAAAACGGGCTATATATCAACCTTAAGAGAGTAATATTAATTTAGTATTTTAAATTTTAACTGAAGAATTATTTTTTGTTAAATATTCATATTACTGGTTTTCCTTAATTAGCTTGTAAAAGTATACCTTTCTACCATACTTTTCTTAATATTTCTAAGTACGCGTAAGTCTAGTAAGGGAGGTATTAACTCGGTTTTGTGCAAATTTATGGCTTATCTAATTCATGCCGTTGTAATAACACACAAGACGCTTCTGCATTTTGAGATAAAATTTTAGTATTAAATGGGGTTGTAAATTTCGATCTTAGGAATAATAGCAGTGTCTGGATCGTATTCTAAAATCGTTGTCAGTACATGATTTACAATGGGTGTTACCAGTAGCATTTTGTAACCTTCTCAGTAACTAACGACTACATAATCCTTTCAGCCCGCAGCAGTGTTTCCTAAACCAACGGCAAATCATAGTCATAAATCGTCGTGATGTGAATTGTAACTTAACAGCGGTCAGTCTCCTGCTTAGCGGGTAACTCTTCAATGTAAACTAAGTAATCTGTCCGTCACCAGATGTAACAAATAACAAATTAGCCCTGAAATAAATGCTTCGAATATTTTTAATGCGAAAATAAATTGCAAAAGGTGCTGTCGATAAAATAAATTCCCCGCATTAACTGTGAAGATAACCTGGTTTTAAAGCAGATGTATTTAGAAATGGTAATATTGACATATACGTTTGTGAAATTAATAAATTATTTCCTTCGAAAGAAAGGAATCGATTCGTGAACATTTATATAGTGTAACGTCATCTTTTTCAATGGTTATTATGCAAAGTATTTCTTGTTTTATGTGATTTAATTAAAAAATAGTTTAAGGTCAAATAGTCGAGTTTAAAGTTCAAAGTTGGCTTTATTTCTTTTTAAGTATTATAGAAAACCTGATATTAATATGCTGAACTACTGACCGATAACATTTCACAATTTTAAATAACCGTTAGTCATTATGACATAAAATAAAACTGTCAGATCAATATTATATATATATACATATACACTACCGGCCATAAATAAGGGATCACTATAGGTACAATACAAAAAAATGCTATACTTTTAGTAAAACAATATATATATACGAGTAAAAATGTAATTACTATAAAAATAAACTATACATCCTTTTAAAGCAACATAATATCATTAGTTCTATGAAGAAAAATTGGCATTTTTTATTTTAGGCGACTTACATCTTGGTTCTCAACGGTACAGATCGCGTACGGAGTTTGTTTTCGTACACGTATTTTTCGCCGTGGTTTACTAGGTGCGACATTTTACAATTATCTGCTGATGATGACAACTTAGTTGTCGAAATGCGTATACAGAATTACGAAAGTTAATGTAGAAAGGGGTTATACATCAACTTTAGTGATTATGACTTTCGTCAAAATATCCACCTTTACACTTAATAACTTCTTTACAAATTTTTGGTGGTCTCGACATAAGGCTTTGAAGAGTTTCAACTGAATTATTGTTTCAAGCATTTGTAAGATGTTCCCACAGCTGTTGCTGCGATTTTGGACAGTGTTCTTTCACTTTTCTATCTAGTTCATCCCACAGCAATTCGATAGGATTCATATCGGGCGATTGTGCATGCCAAACCATATTTACAAGAAGTCCTTTTTCTTTTTGTTTCATATAGTCCTTACAAAGGTTAGCACTATGTTTGAGGTCATTATCGTGTTGGAAATAAAAATCTTCTCCTATCAATTTAATTCCAAACGAAATTGCGTGTTTTAAAATTTTCAAATATCTTTCTTTTCTAAAAATTCCATCAATTCTATGCAAATCTCTAACACCATTAAAAGAAAATGATCCCCAAACAAGAACTGAACCTCCACCGTGTTTAACTGTTGACACAACACATTCTAGTATCGTCCTTTCGCCAACTCATTTGCGAACAAATACGCGCCGATTACTTCCAAACAGTTGGAACTTGGATTCGTCTGTTTCCACAGAACCCGCTTCCACATTTCCACATCCCAATGTTGATAGTCCTTGGTCCGTTACAATCGTTTTTTACGATTTTGTGATCGTAGCAATGGCTTACAAATGCCAAAGTGGCCCTTTAGTTCCACCTTCGATAAACGTCTTTTTACGGTAGTCAGCGACACCGGATTTTCGCGATTTTTATTTAACTCTGCGTGAAGCTGTGGAGCTGTTAACCGGCATTGTCATCATCAGCAGATAATTAAACAGTGTCGCACAATGGTCTCATTTTTTCCGTACGTACGTCTGTCGTATTTAATATTTATACGTCGGCCTTATATAAAAATCCGCTCGTTACTAATTTATTATTACATACATTACACTTTGGGAGCGCTGCGTACTCAGTACGAACCTGTCCCGTGGGAAGACATCCCAACTCTGCATATCAGTTACAAATATTGTGATATGGATCACATTTCATTTGATTTTATGTAAAATAACTAGCTTATTTATAAAATAAATTCAGACGAAAGTATAAAGAAATACAGAAATGGTAAAATATCAAGCAAGAGCACACTAATGTTACATATGCAAAAGAAATATTGCTCGAGTTTGGCGTCGAATATGTCCATATAAAGGGTTTTCCAATAGGGACTTGACAACTTTTAATTCAATTTGTGAACGCACCCTTTCACTAATCATCGAACTGTCACTGTCAATTTATTCAGTAAACTTAACATTTTCATCATGGTAAAGTACACGAACGAACAACGTCTGCAAATTATAAAAATTTACTACAGAAATTCGGAGTCGGTGACCGCTACTTTAAGAGCGTTAACTCCGATTTTCGGTCGTAATTCTCGCCCTAGTAGACAGGCAGTAACAAGTTTAGTGCAAAAATTTGAGTCTACATATTCGTTGTGTGATGTTGCCGTGCCAGTGAGACAACGGGTTGGTCGAAGTGTCGAAAATATCGCTGCCGTTGAAACGTCCGTAGCAAATGATCCAAATCAGTCAACTCCACGGCGTTCTCAAGAGTTGGGCATCGCCTAGACCACTTTATGGCGAATTTTGCGTAAGGATCTTGGTTTACACCCATACAAGATCAAGTTGACAAGAATTGAAGCCGATGGACCATTTGAAGCGACGTACGTTCTCCGATTGGGCTCTGGAAAAGATGCGCTAAGATGATCAATTTCATTGCAAAATCATTTTCAGTGACGAAGCTCATTTTTGGCTCAATGGGTTCGTCAATAAGCAAAATATGCGTTATTGGTCGGGTGAAAATCCACATGTGCTTCATGAAACACCACTTCATCCACAAAAAATAACTGTTTGATGCGGTTTGCATGCCGGCGGCGTCATAGGGCCATATTTTTTCGTCGACGATAATGATCGTCACGTTACTGTGAATGGTAATCGTTATCGCGCCATGATTACCGATTATTTTTGACCCGAATTGGAAGATATGGACTTGGACAACATATGGTTTCAGCAGGACGGTGCCACAAGCCACACAGCACACGTTACAATCGATTTATTTAAGAGTAAGTTTGATGAGCGTGTTATCTCAAGAAATGGACCAGTCGATTGGCCGCCTCGTTCGTGCGATTTAACGCCTCTAGACTTTTTTCTTTGGGGCTACGTCAAGTCATTGGTCTATGCCAACTAGCCGACAACGTTTGAAGAGCTCAGAGCCAACATTGAACGCGAAATAGCAGCCGTTTCGGCCGAATTGTGTGGCCGAGTCATCGAAAATTGGATCCAACAAATCGACCGCCGCAAATGTGCCCGCGGTGGCCATATGAACGAAGTCGAGTTCCATTCATAAATGTTTTGACTGTACTTCAACCCGATAATAAAGTTTTTGAAATATCTCAAATGGTCTGCATTTTATTTTGAAAAAAAGTTGTCAAGTCCTTATTGGAAAATCCTTTATAAAAAAATACAGAAATGGTAAAATATCAAGCAAGGGCACACTAATGTTACATATACAAAAGAATATTGTTCGAGTTTGGCGTCAAATATGTCTACATATTTTCATGATGATCTGCAATATCTTCGTACCACTCCAATCCTCATCCTACTTCTTTTTAAGTTTAAAACACGTTTCTGGGACTATTACGATACGATTTTGCGCAGGCTCAGCTTGAGGATTTGCATGAAAAAAAGCCACACAGGGCCGTAATGTATTAAATCCATTAAATCGTCAGTGTTGTAAAAGAAAAAATTAAAATACCAACTATTAAGGTTGTGATAATTTTCTAATTGCAATGCTCATCAAAAGTTTAGCATTATAATATACAGTGGTGTACAATAAAATGTAGACAAATTAACAAACTATAACAAAAAATACGCCAAAATAAACGAAAAGATAAAATGAACCCATAACGTCAATTATATGCAGAGAAGAGAGTCTCAGGCTCAGAAAACTGAATTTCAGTAAATATTGAAGGATTTTGCAAAATAAAGGAATAATTTTTTTAATATTTGGAATTTATTATTTATCTGACTTATTAGGAAGCAGACAGTCATACTGAAACACCATTTTTAATTTTAAAATTCAATTAGTGTATAAATATAGACTTCAAAATATACAACGCGGACATTAATCTCCCTTGTACACACATACATTATGTATATATATATTCCATATTAAATTGCCTCTGGTAGGAAGGTCTCTCCGTTCCATCGTGTATTCATCTTTCTAAATTCCTAGCTCAATTAACGACGCATTTTAATAATTGTACCAAGAAATTTACACTTATCACTGCATAATAAATGACCCTAATTCGGATGATGTGTGACCGAGTAATAAACCGGGCAACGAAAATAAAAGCATTAAACTAAAAACTGTCGGCGGAAACGTCCACATAAATCAAAATAATGACATAATTAATAATAATAACAAATTCGGCCAATCTAATAAAGTATTTTTAATTCGAAAAAGAAATAAAATCCATTAGTAAATTCAGACAAGATGTATGAGATCAATCTAGACAGTCTATGTGAGTTCTTATGTAAGAATACAGCAAATGCTCTCATTAGAGAGGTCGAACTAATCTTTTCTCTCCACGGGTGTCTGAACTGGTACAGTAGCAAAGTTAATCCTTCTTGGCGGGTGCCCCGCTTTAATGCCCTCTTTGTTGTCACCTAACTGTCCGCGCTATGTCACTGTCAAACGAACAATCAGTCCTAACCGCTTGGTAATAGCTTGACTTTTCTTACTGTATTTATGTTATGACTACCTGTGGCTCCTCGTTACAAGGGTATAGAAGAAAAATTTTACGCCGGTCGTTAAAGACCTTTCTGTTTACACACATCGGGCATAATATCTCGGAATCATGGTTTATGTATTTTTTCATGTAACATGACTAAATATTATTCCGCGCCGGGAATACTTAACACATTAGAAAGTTAATTAATCACCACATTATATTAATTTTTTAAAGTTACGTAAGGACATCTCGACGACTTTAATCATTTTTTTTTCTTCTCTACAAGAAGAACTACATTTCATTTAATAAACGGTGGATGGACTTTCTGTTAGAATATCTTTTTATATTTCAATACGTGAACCCGTTAACTTACTTATTTTTAATTTCATTCGCTTTTGGTGCATAGAAGGTTGCGCTTAGAAAAATTACGCGATACGTTGAATCGAAACAAAAATTTTTCTTCATAACTTTTTAAAATATTCAACACCGTTTTCCAATATCTTTATGGTTCAAATACGATTAAGGATAAAGTAATTATTCCATGTGCAATTATATATATTTTATCTATTTATATCACTGAGGAACATGAGATAAAACTTGATATATACACAGCCTGTCTCAGAGATATCAGAACTTTTTTAAAATAAAAACAAAAGCTTACTGCTTTGGTAAAGTACATTCATTTTATTCAAAGTAGTCGCCTTCGGCTTCAATACAACGTTTTGCACGGTGAATTAACATGTCGAATGAATTTTTAAGTTCATCTTCAGGGATATACTTCAAGATCGCTGTCGACGCTTTTTTAATTGCTTTGACGTTGGCATAACGCTGTCCTTTTATTGGCAAATATAGATTGAAAAATAGATAGAAATCACAGAGGGCCAAATCCGGTGAATACGTTGAAAGGTTGACGAGTAAAATGCCATTTGTAGTTAGAAAATCGAGCGGTGAGTTGGTGCATTATCACGTAACAAACTCCAGCTACCATTTTCACGATACTGAGGTCGCACACGACGAATACGCGCCAAAAAATGCTTCATAACTCCAGGATAAAATACAGCATTAACTGTTAGACTAGTTGGTACAAACTTTTTGTGCATTATGCCTTTCGAATCATAAAAACAAGTCAACATTGCCGTCACTTTTGACTTCTCCAAACAGCCTTTTTTCGGTCTTTCTTCGCTTGGATGCTTCCATTCAGAGTTTTGACGCTTAGTCTCTGGAACATATTGAAAACACCACGTCTCAATGCCAGTTACAATAGAATAAATGAAGTCTTCGTCCTTTTTTTGAGCCCTTAATCAAGTCTGTACAATGTTGAATTCAATTAGTTCGTGTGGTGCCAACTTTGCACAAATCTTTCTCAGTCCCAAATGCTGTGTCAAAATGCGACGAATTGAATTTTTGGAAATATTTAATTCCATTCTCACGTATCGCAATAAGGATTTTTTAAATAGAACTCGATATTTCCTCTTTGTTCAAAATTCAATTTTCGACTAATGCCAAGTGCACACTGTTACTTCATGCGCAATTTTTTGGCTTCTAATGATGCAAATGTCATCGTATTTTGACATAACAGTGGTGAAAGATCTACCTTATCGACGCATTTCTTTTATAGTTCGGTTTTCTTTGCGACAGACTGTGTAAAATCCACAACCATCAACAATTTTCGCGCTACCCAAATTACATAAAAATAATATACTGCTCAAACCTATAGTACCGTCAATACAAAATTCTACATATGAACAAAATTTCTAGCAAGTTCTATTTCACAAACCTTAGGAGAAAATGAATATTATATAAAAAACTGTGAATTTATTAAATTTATTGATAACCAATCCCGCATAATTACAAACTTGTTGATCTAAATACATATACCCATAAACTTACCAATAAAAACGATAAGAGAAAATTGGAAAACCATAAAAGAATAAACACCGCTACCAAAAAACTAGCTCATAAATGCTAAACTATGTTTAGAAACAATATACTATATTTCAATTTCTTTTCAAGAACTTTTACTTATTTGCTTACTCGTATACACCACACCTATTTAAAAACCTAAACACACTCTTTATAAAAAAAAAAAATTTAAATAGCCCACAAACTGGAAAATACAAAAAAATCCTTTTTTACAAAAATTAAACATAAAACACCTAATGACAAACAAACACACAGTTGAAACAAAATGAAATGCAAATCTTGTGAAGGTACGTATGTACGAGGGAGCGTTTTTATATTCGCGGAATGGGGGACAAGGGGTGTAAATAAAAAAACCAAATTATTTTTCTTTTTCAATATATTCACCTGCAAGACGGTTACATTTTTCACATCTTTCAATTAATTTATTTATACCCTCATAAAAAAATGATTTCTCTTTATCTGCAAAATACGCCGAAACTGCCTCCTTGACTTCATCATCGGCAGTAAATTTTTTACCCCGCAGCTTTTTTTTTATTTTCGGAAACAGGTAATAATCACTCGGGGCCAGGTCTGGGCTGTAGGGTGGGTGATTCACAATTTCGAAGCCCACCTTATGCAGGGCAGCTAACGCAACGCGGCTCTTGTGGACGGGCGCGTTGTCGTGCAAAAGCAGAACATCTTTTGTCAATTTTCCCCGTCTTTTCTCTTTAATGGCTTCTTTTAGTCGCTCTAATATTGAAGCGTAATATTCTCCGGTTATAGAAACACCTTTATCTTTATAATCAATCAACAATATTCCTTCCGAGTCCCAAAACACCGTTGCCATGAGTTTCCCAGCTGATTGTGACACTTTAAATTTCTTGGGAGGTGCTGTGCCCTTTTTATGCCACTGCATGGAGTCTTGTTTGGACTCAGGTTCATAATGATGACCCAAGTTTCGTCTCCAGTAACAATTCCACTCAATACACCATCCTTGTCTTCATTACAGAGGTCCAAAAATGCACGCGAACACTCTACGCGCTGTTGTTTTTGCGGCGGCGTGAGCATTCTCGGCACCCATCTTGCGCTGACCTTAGACATGCCGAGATGATCGTGTAGGATTTTAAAAATTGTTGTATCGGATACTCCAACCACTTCTGCGAGTTGTTTCTTCTTTAGTCGAGCATCTTCGAGTACAATTTGTTCAACTTTTTGGATAAGTGCTGGTGTGGTCACCTCAATGCTCCTGCCCGGCCTCGGGTCGTCTTCAAGGGATTCCCTTCCTTATTTAAATAAACTATGCCACTTGTACACCATGGTTTTTCCTGGACAAGAGTCGCCGTAAACCAATGACATCTCATTCATTATGGTCGCGACTGATTTTCCTTGCCTGGTAAGGAACTTTATAACGGCACGATATTCGATTTTTTCCATATTTCACTTTTCACTCCTGATTATGTTACTTGGTTGACGATAGCTCAAAGACGAACTGTCTAATAACAATGAAACTTCGTATTTATACTAATCATGAGTCGCTGCACAGGCCACGCCCCCAATGCGCCTACTCACCCCTCTACAACCCGCTCATTCCGCGAATATAAAAACGCTCCCTCGTAGGACGAACAAAATAGTATCTACACAAAAAAATACATGCACACAAATACAGTTTAACCAGGGGTAAAGCAGAGTGTGCGAGTGAAGATATCGTCAACAATTCGAGTGAGAGAGATGTATAAAAGAATGTCGTGTGGCTCAGAAGGCAGATTTTTGCATTTAACGTTGAAGTAACTAGACGTGTTTCACTAGTATACAAACTTTGTCCTAGCCGCATCGGCAAAAATTTTCCATTTATTGTCGGAGCATTTTGACATTATTTAAATGTAAACTAATTTTCAAATTGACTTGATTTCGCTTTTCTCACTTTCGAACTTTGCTTTAATAATAAATTTGAAATATAACGACATTGAGGATGGATGCATCGAACGAAAGGAGGTGATAGATACCTTCGAAGTTTATATATCTGATGTTTATATTTGAATAAAATACATATATAGAGCGATAATCTAAATGCCAATGGAGGAAGGTACATATTTTCGGAGTTTGATGTCTAGTTAATGGTCGCAAATGAAGGTTTTTAAAAATTTTAATTTAAATCGAGTAGCGAATACGCGTTTTTTTTCGTAACTTTTATTTTAAAACAATTAATTGAGACTTCAAATTCTCAGCTGAATCCTTAGTAATGTAAAGCTTGCATTTTATCAAGAAAATTCATTTATCTAATTTATTGTATATATACAAATTTTTTTAATAATAATATAGTAGTTAGTTAGTTAGTTGAATAAACTGATTTATTTTAAATATATTGTCTTATTTATTTATAAAAAAAATCGAATTAATTTGGATGTTGGGTGTTGTTCTGTAAATGAAGCTGCACTGAAAAATAAATACCAAAACATTCTGAAATCGACCAACATTAATTTATATTTTTTTTTCAAAAGTTCGTTATTCTTTTTTTCGGAAGAGGTTATCTTAAAATTTGAACCACCGAAAACATGAGGAAAACAAAAAATAAACACAAACATAAACACCATACATTTGCAGTATCACATCGTCTAATGAAATTTTGTTATGTGTGACTTTAATTTCGCAGGAGCACGGCACAGTTTTTGCGAATCGTTAAAAAATTTGTGAAATCGAGTCATTAACAAAAGCGTTGCTTTCTCAACTTGCTAGCGGGCACGTGCTAATAGCACACGATAATATGCTTAAATTAGCGAGTAAGTCGTTGAACAGTAACGCAAATATGCCGATGTTTGGAAATATTAGTAATATGTACAAAACGGAAGTACTTTTTATTTTTCATGTACCACCATGATGCTTCCGTATATATGAAGTCATTTGGTGTATTTCTTGTCGGCTATAAATTGCTTGAAATAACAGAAATTCTGAAGATATAGAAATAAAATATTTTTGCTTCACGACGATTTTTTATGTTATTACAAAGATATGGAACAGAAAAATGCCTGGCATATGCAAAATTTAAATAGCTTTGAAAGGCAGCCACAGAGTCAACAATGTAAATGTAGAATTAAACAGAAACACGAGTTGATATATACAATACCACGACATTCCTCATATCTTAGGGCGATTTAGTAAGTAGGGAGAATATCATATTGTTTGTTGTTCTTCTTTTATATTACTGGCGACAATCCCTTATAACAACTATAGAATTCTCAGTATTTGAATCACCACTAAACACCTTTTTCAGGTTTAAACACAATTATTGGAAGTTACTGTTACCTGCTTTTGTCTTCTGAGTGCAGTGCTGTATGAGTAAAGTGAAAACTTTATTGTAGAAATCGAATTTGTGAAATATTACAATTACTGAACGGAAAAAAGTTGGTATCAACTGGATGTAGATCAGAGATGAGGCGTGCGATAGAAAAGAATGCAGAGAAATATGGAAAAGAATCCCGTCATACACGCAGAAACTCATCTGATATACACCCCACACCAGCGAGGATGTAAGGGTTAGAGTTAAGTTATGTTTAAAATTAGTTTTAAAATTTTGTGATATTTTAGTCTTTTTTGGTTTCCTGTGTTTTGGGGTTCGCGATTTTTAAACAATGGAGAAACGCAAACACATTTCCAGGGCAAAAAAGATGACAATAGAGACTTCATTAAAAACTGGGAACTATTCTCATCGATAAATAGCAAGATGGGAACGTGTTTCTCGTCGTATAGTAAATAGGGTGAAAATTGCAGAAAGTGTACCACCGACTTCGAGCAGCCGAATTGATCGTGGAAGAAAGAGAAAGACGACTGATCGTGAAGACATATTAATTAGAGAGGCGCTATGCACCTTAGAGGCGGATAACATCAAAGTATCGACACGAATTTTGCAATCTTAATTATACGAGGAGAAAATTCATAGTCACCGACCAGCAAATGAACCAAAATTGTTCGAGAGTGAAGACAAAAAGAAGCTATAGTGGACAAACCTGATTGTTGAGGTTTTCTTGATCTTGGCTTCCAGGCTGGAATCGCGTTTTCGACAATTTTGGTACAGTCGTTTGGTCACGGCATGTATGGAAAATTTTCAAGACTTAACAGTCGAGTTGAGACTGGTGTAAGTCTGTATTGGATGTATTTATATAGGGATATTGACCACGGGTCAATGGAGTGCTTAGGTTGCAGTGGAGGAGTTTGGAGATATAGAATTACCAGGCATTGTGTAGAGGATAACCAACTTGGTTTAAGTTATTGGGTATTCTTATTACTGAGGATTGGGATTGTTTTATTTATGTTCAAACAATTTTACATATTCTTAGTGTACTTAAAAATCGAACGAATATTTCGTCTATTCAAAGTTGTGACAATATCTATCTTCATGGAAAATCTTATTTTTAAAAAATTTTGTAAAATAAATACATTAGATATAACAGATATTTTATTTGATTGATTTGCGATATATTTTACATTAACTTGATGCACTTGCTTTTGTTTTCTGACGTAGAATTAAGCAAATTGAAGTGTCAGAAGACGTACCTTACATCCCTAGTTACTCATTCATCAAAATGTATGGACGCATTGCGTGAAGATGGTGGTATAACTGATCTTGTTAAATCCTTAGTTGTATATGTTAGAAAATAAATAATTTGAAAAAGGGAGACGCCTACTCTAAAACCTTATTACTAAATATTAACTACTTATTAACTCAACGGTCGAAACTCCCAATAAAAAAGAGATTGTAATTTAAAAAAATATATATTAATCATTACATTGTAATGTTAATAAATAGTCGTTCATTCCGGTTTCTTATGAAAATGAAATCAAAAATTTTAATTTATGCAGTGGTACTAATTTTAATGCGCGGTATTGTACTTCTATACCTAACTTTCCTGTTATAAATATTGAGTTTCTTGTTTTAATAATTTTAAAGAACATTACAATAAGAGTCGTGGTAGTATTTTCCGTTATATGTATTTGTTACAATAACTTACCCACCCGTATATATATATATATATATAATACTTCTTAACACGTCGCGCTAAGGATCTGTAATCTTTATTATATTTAGTGAGGTACGGACGTAAGTACGAACAAAAACCAATAATACACAAATCGAGTTAAATCCAATCTGATAAGTTGCTAGTTCAATGCGTTTTTCCAGTTGCAATATGTCTCTTATCGTGAGATCTAACGCGTTACAAAACCTCATAATGTTTTCTTCATATTGGTCATTACTGAGGTATTGTGCAATTCGTGTTACGGACATCGTTTCCAGCAGATGATGAGCGATAGTTTCTCTTGTTATTGCTGCTACCATTTCCCGCTGATACGTTTTTTTGCATTATCTCAGATTCTTTGCTTGGATGTAACGATATAAAAACACCGTTTGCGGGATTATTTATTAAAAGAATTTTAAAAGTTAAATGAAGCGTGTGTCAACTAGTATTTGTTAAAATTTCTTCAAACCTTTTTTGTATGCAGATTGCTCTTAGTTCAATGTGCATTGTTACTAACTTTGTTATCGCCATAGACGAAATGATTAAAGATGTGCAGTTTTTTATTCTGATGTTATTTCAAGAGTGTTTTTGTACAGCCCTAGAAAAAAGTATTCACATTTTACGCCATTATTCGATCCAAATACATATATTTAGTATATTATGTAATATTTATGAAATTCTAATTAGAATATTTGACAACTTAGATTCAAAAATTTAAGGAATGATTATGAGGGTTATATTAAGAATAATTGCATCTTTGGTGATTTTTCAAAAATCGTTTTCTTTCGAAGATAAATGGTCACAATAATTTTTAGAAAGGAATATATTTATTAGATACCATATAATGGGCGTTTGTAAGCTGCATGAGAACTATCGATATCGATAACTATGGTTTGACAGCTGATAATGTCAAACTATGTTAACATTTCTGTTCAGTAAGGTTTGGCAAGTCGTCATGAATCGTTTAACGCCTGAACAACGCTTCCAAATTGTGGAAATTTATTTTGAACAAAATAAATCTGTTCGCGAAGTTCATAGAGCATTTCGTCTATTTTACGGTCAACCTAATCGGCCCAGTGGGCAAACAACTCGTGCAGTTATTGATCGTTTTCGCACTAATTTTACTCTTCTCGATTCAAAACCATCAACAAGACAAATAAATGTGCGTACCGAAGAGAATATTGCTGCTGTAGCGCGAAGTATTGAAGAAGACGCCGAAATGTCGATTCGTCGTCGTTCTCAACTTGTTGGTCTTTGTCCTTCGACTACGTGGAAAATTTTACGTAAGTATCTTGGCTTACGTGCCTATAAAATACAGTTCGTGCAAGAATTGAAGCCAAACGACCATCGTTTACGTCGCATTTCTGCTGATTGAGTTCATTTGAAACTGACCGAAGATGAGCATTTTTATCGAAGAATTGTGTTTAGTGATAAAGCTCATTTCTGGTTAAATGGCTACGTCAATAAGCAAAATTTCCGTATTTGGCAATCCTCAAGCCGTTAAGAAGTCACCATTACATCCATTAAAATTGACTGTTTGGTGCGGCTTACACGCTGGTGGCATCATCGGTCCTTATTTCTTTCGAAATGAGAAAGGAGCTACCGTTACGATGAATGGCGAGCGCTATGGAGCCATGCCGACTGAATTTTGGTTTCCAAAAATTAATCAGTTAACATCGACGACATTTGGTTCTAACAAGATGACGCAACTTGCCATTATGCTTAACAATCGATTTATCGCAAAATCAATTTGGTGACAACTTTATTTCCAGAAGTGGTCATCTTCACTGGCCCCCTCGTTCGTTGCGATTTAACGCCTCTGGATTACTTCTTATGGGGCTATGTTAAGTCATTGGTTTATGCCGACAAACTAGCAAGTCTTGAAGCATTGGCAGCCAATATTCAAGTAGTCAAAAATTGGACTGATCGAATGGATCATGTAACTGGTAGCCGCGGTGGACATATACCTGAAATCATATTTAAAAAATAAATGCCATGAAATTATCTACCAGATTATAATAAAAAAAATTTCATTTCAACAATATTTCGTTCTTGTATTATCATTTAAAGTTCTCAAGCTCTTTAAAAAACACCCGTTATATTGTCATGTATTCATTTCAAGTCATCAATTTTAAATGAAATAGATATTAAATGAACCTCGTATATGAATAGTGAATATCGTCAAAACATCCAATATCGAACGTGTATAATTTGTTATGTATTGAATTAAAATTTAAACTAATCCTAAGTACTTAATATTAAACACAATAATAATCTTATTTGTATTTAGAATCAATTCATATAGACAATAATAGTATGTTATTCTCAATAAGTAGAAGGTTATCGCAAAATTTATTGACCAGTTGGAAAAAAGTATTACGTCTACAGTACAAAGTTCTGTCCCATTTTTAAAAGATGGATAAGGCATCTTTTAAAAATGGGATATACAAATTGCCATCATATTGGTTAGAAGTCATAAATAATAATGGATAATACATTATTCAATAAAGTTTGTTCAAGGTATGAACAATTTATTATTTGGTTTTATTCTAAAAACCGACAGAACTTTCCAGTAGATCTAATAGAATATAAGTGCAGACATTTTGTCAATCTTGTCCATTTGACGCTACGGAAAAGAACATTAGAATCAAGACGTGCACCTCGCATAATTATGCCCAATCTGTAAATAACAAATGTAAAAGCTGCCTACGTAGGTTACCTAAGCGTAAACTTACAAGAATGATGAAATAAATATGATAAAATAGCTGTTAGAACAATTACAAATAATAATAATATATAACAATACCAGAACCGTAGAAAAGACAAACTTCATAAGTCAAAAGTCAAAAAACTATTTTATCTGTATTATACGTGATACATATATGCACAAGACGTAGCGCGTAACATTATTAGAAAAACATTTGCGCCCTTTCTTTCTTCAACAAATGTGACTACTGATGAATTAGACAAATGCCGATATGTGTTCGTATTTTGCAGCGTTATTGATACATCGGCAAACTTTCGTGGTTCTAACAATAGTTATGTTATATTTATGGATTATAATACACCCTAAGGCTTTCTAAAATTTTGTCGAAGTTTTAATTAAATCAAATACAGACTATTCCGCCACCTTTCAATAATGCCTACATTTGAAGGAGAATTTAGAAAAAACGTCAGCGACCCAAGTAATATTGTTTGCATTTTGGAGTTCGGCCCCTTAATAAATCAAGTGAATTTAAACTAAAGATTACGGCTGACAAGGGGAAGTTCGCTTTAGAGATTATAGCATTTAATAGTTTATGACTGTAAAGTGGTCAGCCACTCATCGTATAGACGTTTTGAAATATGCAAATGAACTTCTTGGTACTTGGAATACTTACTTTAAGTAATTACTGTACGTAGATAATAGAATATGTATTGGTAAATATAAAAAGAATCTGTCGAGAAAGAATAAAAGCTTTGGAATTGTTGAGAAACTTTTTAATATTGTAAAATGTTAACAGAAATTGCTTACAGTTAATTTTTTCAAATTAAAAATGTGGTTAATAATTAAAAATTGGAGACAATATAGAATGTTGTACTTCACCCATGCTTGCAATTTCGAGTTTGAAATATAAATATTTTCGGGCTCTTCGCGATGTCGGTGTCTCGACTATCCAACATCGCGGAGAGCCTGAGAATCTAATATTACTCATATATATATATATATATATATATATATATATACAATTATTCATAATTATAATGAGCCAGATACTACAGTCTATATCGCGAACAGATAGACTAATAAATATGTGTGTTCAGCATGCGATAGTTTTCTGTTTAGTTAAACAGAAAACTATATAAACATTGCAAAGTTGAAGGATTGTTTACACAGAAGCGCTGCATATGTTGCAGCTGAGTTTGTTTCGGATAAGTTTAAGGTTATATAATAGTTTCTGCCATAATTTCTTTATTTGATGATTACTAGTATTTATATTTTACAATTTTCTTTCTCAAGACATTGAAAAGTATAAACAAATGTTAGTGAGGAATAAAATAATACATCTACATTTTGTAAAAGGATAATTTCTTGCATTTATGGAGAATGTCCATTCGTTACGGATAAATCTACGGATGGTAGAGTAATTTAAAAAAAAAGGAAGAGAAGCTTTTTTAACGTGACTGATAAGCAGTCGATATTGAATGCATTCAAAATATATGAACTACAGCACCCAAACTGCACCAAAACATAAGCTGTTCTGTAAGCTATCGAAACAGCTGGTCACTTTGTTATAAAATTGAATTAAATGTTTATATTTATTCAAAAATGTTTATTTTTACAGGAACATCAAGAGCTAGTGTACATAATATTCTACAAGAGCACACTAAACAAGAATTTCAAGAGCCAAAGTCTTATAAAAGAAAGAGAGCTATGTATATTAGATCGTGTAGATAATAACACGAAAGCATTGATAAGACGTACAGTTCATTCGCTTTTCTTTAAAAACGAGAATCGTACTTGAAATAGAATTTTGGCACAGTAAATAGCAATAATGGCATACCGAAGTTTTCAAGAAAGAAATTGTACAAATAATGTAGAATATAAGTACATTATAAATTCTTGATTCAGTAAACGATTCTAGGTTATATGTAGTATGATTTATATTTAACTATTGTCTACGACAGATATGCAAATACATCTTACGTCTTCAATTTTTAACGCAGTCAGCAGTACTAAACAAATTGATTTAAAATAATATACTCTGAGTGATTGGTTTTTTTTTGTCACATACATATGTTACTTTTTAATGAAATCGAAAAAAGAAACGTGTGTAAAGAAACAATATTTCTTTATCAGTATTTTAAAAATGTTTTTATTTGTAAAAAAAGAACCACGATTCCATGGCGTGATCGTATTTGTATTTAAAAAAAGGGAATGTTTTATATATTCAAGCAAGATACTTTTAAACGTTTTTACAACATTCGTAATACAAAAAGTACTCGAGATATTTCATATAGTTATAAAAAGTAGTTATTTTTAAATTTTGTTGAGTTCTTGTTTAACACGGTTTTTGTATTTCTTGAAAAAACATAGAGGCTATTTTATGTTTAGATTCATTATCTTTTTTTACACTTTTGAAAAATCGAAGTTGCATAAATAATTGTAATATATACATATACGAGGGTAGTTTGACAAGTAGTCAGAATGGAAAAGAAAACCGAATTTTTTAAATACAAAATAAATTTTATTTTTCAATATATTCTCCTAAAAGAGCAATACATTTATTCCAACGGTGCTCCAATGCCCTTATGCCATCTCTAAAATGCGATTCCGGAAGGCTTGCAAAATACTCATTTACGAAGACGATAAGCTTGTCGTTAGACGAAAATTTCTTTCCACCTAGTATCGTTTTCAATTTTAGAAAAAGGTGGAAGTCTGAAGGGGCTAGATCCGGCGAATAAGGCGCATGCGGTACTAATTGGAAATGCAACTCTTGGATTTTGGACGTCGCAACTGTGCTGGTATGCGAGGGAGCGTTGTCTTAGTGAAACAGAATCTTTTTCTTTGCCATTCCTGGCCGTTTAACATGAATCTCAACATTTAATTTTTGTAGAAGTTCTGCATAATATTGTCCGTTTATTGTGACACCTTTCTGAAGGTAATCAATGAGCAAAATGCCTTTTGAATCCCAAAAAATTGATGCCATCACCTTGTTTGCCGATAAAGTGGTTTTCGCTTTCTTTGGAGGTGCAGAACCACGTTCTAACCATTATTTCGACTTTAGGGTGTATTGTAGTGTATCTAAGTTTCATCGCAAGTAACAAATCGCCTAAAAAAATCAACCGGATTCCGCTTATAAAGGTCCAAACACTCACTGGAAATGCGCGAACGAGTGAACTTTTGATCAATCGTAAGCAATAGCGGCACCCATCTTGCCGAAAGCTTGGAAAAGCCCAATTCTTTCGTCAAAATGTGGTGTACGCGTTCTGTTGAAATGTTTACTGTGTCTGCTATCTCTCTCACTTTGAGTCGTGGATCTTGCGTAATAATATTATGGATTTTTATAATCATTTCCTTAGAAGTCACGATTTTGGGTGCACCAGAGAGCACTTCATCAACACAGCTTGTTCTACAACGTTTAAATTAATTTACCCATCTACTTATTGTGGCGGATGATGGAGCAGATTCACCTAATGTTTCCCGTAACTCATCTTTTATTTCGGTAGCTTTCATGCCCTCAATTACGAAGTATTTAATCACCACACTATACTCTGCTTTTTCCGTTTAAACAAAACGACGTGTTGCTTCTTTTTCAATCAGCTGTCAAAAATAAACCAATCAACCGATTTATCTAAATATCGGAATGTAAACATATAAATAGACAACGTAAATTACAGTGCATTTGTTTTACCAATTAGAGCGCCACCTATGTGTCATTCTCATTACTTGTCAAACTATCCTCGTATATATATGTACAAATATGTAAGAAAAATACACCATTCGAAAAGGTTGACGTTGTCATGTAGTATTAAAAGGATTTAAACATTTCAATTAAACAGTGTACAACAGTATAATGGTATTTTTATTTTACAAACTTAAAATTAAGTAATACTGAATCACTTTAAATATCTAGATTCGACAATAAAGTCTATACAAAAATATTTATTAACAAGATTCACTTATACGAAGCTGGCATTATAATTAAGAAGCCTCTATAATTGTAATTTTATTCAAAATAAACTAATGATGCACAACCATTTGTGAATATAAAAATAATTTTGATTAAACATCAAATTAGTTTTGTTATAAGAACAGTTGTATTCGCTTCTTTTTTAATAAGTTTGTCGTCTTGTTCTAATTATAGTCTATACTCTTTTTTATTGGCAACTTCGATCGTTGAATTAATAAAACATTTAATTTATATTAACTTCTTCAACCTGCAATACCTTTACAGTTATATATTTCCAATTGTGAATAATAGCTTTTTTATATACATATGAAGGTACACAGTCTGTCGCTGAGAAAACGGAACTAATTTAAAATTGTAATTCTTAGTGGCGCCATCTATTTAAAAAAATATGCATCGGTAAGGTAGATCTTTCATCAATGTTACGTCAAAATATCATAAAAAATGCATCATTAAAAGCAGAAAAATTGCGCAAAACGTAACAGTGTGTATTTGGCAATGGTCGAAAAATAAATTTTGAACGAAGAGCAAACATCAAGTTATGTTTTAAACTAGGTAAATCGTTTACTGAAACGTTTAATTTAATGAAATAAGTGTATGGTGATGCGTGTTTATCACGTACGAATATGTATGAGTGGTTTAACGATTTAAAGATGGTCGAACGGATATAAATGACGACGAACGTCGTGGTGCAAAAAAATCTGTGATTACGGAAAATAACATCGAACTTGTGCGTGAATTTATCAGAAATGAGACGAAATCCTCATTGCGATACGTGAGAATGGAATTAAATATTTCCAAAGATTCAATCGCATTTTGGCACAGCATCTGGGATTGAAAGAGATTTGTGCAAGGTTTGTACCACACAAGCTAACTGAATTCAACATTGTACAGACTTGATTAAAGACTCGAAAAGGGATGAAAACTTCAGGTATTCTATTGTTACTAACAATAAAACGTGGAGTTTTCAAAATGTGCTAGAGATCAAGTGTCAAAGCTCTGATTGGAAGCATCAAGCGAAGAACGACCGAAAGAAACCATTTGGAGAAAGTCAAAAGTGAAGACAATGTTGATTTGTTTTTATGATTCGAAAGGTACAGTGTACAAATGGTTTGTACCAACTAGCCAGGTAGTCAATGGTCTATATTATCTTAGTGCTATGGCCCGAATTCGTTATATGCGTTCTCAATATCGTGAAAATGATAGATGCTGTTTGTTACATGATAATGCACCATCACATCACTCGACGCTTACCACTGCTTTTCTAACTACAAATAGCATTTTAATCATCAACCATTCACCGGCTTTGGTCCTCTGTGATTTCTATCATTCTCCAAACTATATTTTCCGATGAAAGGACAGTGTTATGACATATTATGACAGCGATCTTGAAGGATATCTCTAAAGACGAACTTGAAGATTCATTCGACATGTTAATTGATGGTGCAAAAGATTGAATTTAACCCAAAGGCGATTGCTTTGAATAAAATTTTACCAAAATAGCAAGCTTTTATTTTTATTTTAAAAAAGTTCCATTTTCTCTGAGACAGACTATGTATTATTATTATTACTAATATGACCATTATTATCAGTTCTTTGTGAGAAAACACTACGTGATGGCAAAAAATGTTTTCCTTTTTAAGGGCAGCAATGAAAAACACGAAAATTGACTAAAGTTAAAACAATTTAATTTTTTCGAAGGCCTGTTGATTATATACATTACATGAATTTATATCTAAATCTAAACAGCAATATCTACATAACAATTCTATAAAGTCATCTTGGTTCCGTATAGTAAATACAAATTGCACACTTGTTGTAACCTAACTCTTGCATCAGTTGACATACCATGCTAAATCCAAAACGTAAAAGATTGTGAAGTTGTATAGTTAAATACAAATGTAGGGCTCAGTTTGTTAAGGGTCAGTAATTTGCTGTGTCAATTCGTAACATTTCATTAGTTTAGAAGACTCTTGTACATACAAAAGGTAGTCAACCTGTCTTAGGATTGCGTTACATCTGAACTTAATTTTATACTAAATTTATATACAAGATGAGCATCTCGTGGCAATAAAAACCGAAATCACTCCCAGTTTTTATTCACAATAATAACTCCCGCCGTGTGAAAACTAATTTGGAGATTCAACAATAAGCAATTTTGTTTCTATTTCCGTAATTTCCACCTACAGTCGGCCTATACTGATTTAGGAATGCGAGGAGAATTCAAGATGCACAGATTATGATTACGTGAGCTTTGTGCGCCGTGAATTGTTAGCGCTTTGCCACCATACATTTCATCGATATTTATGCCGTCTTGTTACGGAACGGAATGGAACTAGGAATTTAGCTCATGCGAGATATACAGCCCGGTAAAATATAGGAATCATGCACGCATTGTGGAACAATATTCGTACTCAATTTAACGACGAGATTATTTCACGGCGAGAATTGGTCGTACGTTATTGTTTATTATTATGGAATATGTAAATTTTACGATTCGATATTCACGAGGTTCTTTTGCGAAGTAATAAATGGATTTGAGGCGAATGTTAAGAAAGAAACAAATGAAAGAATCCTGTAACGGCCTATATTTTTTTACATAAATTAAAATCGGTGTTCATAAAGACATAAACACTAGATTTAATAACAAGAAAAGAAAATAAACAACTGCTGAATATTAAGATTAGATTTTTGTTTTTAAAATACGAAAACGCGTTACAAAATTAAAAAGAAATTAGATGCTATTTATACTGAATACTGTTGTAATGACTCTGGCGTTATTAAATGTCCGAACGAAAAAACGAAGTCGTGTCGTCTCGCCAAATAGATAACTAAGTTACTATGATGAACACTTTAAACTTAACCATTGTCATTAATCGAACGTTAAGTGGGATGTCTGTTAAATTTTGCATAGTGGGACATAGAGGGCGCCACTATTGAAATATCAGTACTAACAATTAACCTCCATCTTTAGTTAACCTAAATCCAATGTTTCAAAGCGATACGTGTGGTGTTGTAGCTACAACGAACTGTCAAAATTGACAAGTTAGTTGAAAAATGGAATTAAACCGTGAACATTTTCGCGGAATAATTTTTTATAATTTTCGAAGACGACTATCTCCACAACAACAACTTCTCATTGGTATGGAGAATTCAAACGTGGACGGACTAGTCTTAGCAACAATCCAAGAGCAGGTTCATTAAATACGGCAGTCACTCAGGAAAACGTCGATGCCGTGCGCAAGATTATTAAGATTCAAAAATCGTCATGTGACATGTCACCAGATTGAAACATTATCAGAAATTTCAAAGATCTTAATTCAAAAAATTTTCCATAAAAAATTGTAAAAAAATTAGGTTCTAGTTGCATACCGAATTTGTTGTCCCAAGAACAGAACAGTTAGGGTGAATTGTTGTCAAAAAACTCTAGATTGCTTTAACGCCGGAAACTCTAAAAACGTGTACAAAATTGAGTCTGGCGATGAATCATGGATTTACTAATATGAGTCAGAATATAAACACGACGATCGACATGTGACATATCGCCAAAGCGAAGCATTATTGGAGATTTTAAAGACCTCAATTAAAAAATTTTACATAAAGAATTGCGTTGGATACCGCGTCTACTGACCGAAGAACAGAAAGCAGCTAAGGTGAATTGGTCCCAAGAAACCCTTGATCGCTTCAACGCCGAAAACTCTAAAAACTTGTACGAATCGTGTGGATTTATTCATACGAGCCAGAAAATAAACACCAGTCATCTGTTTAGGCGTTTCAAGAAAAGCCGACAAAAGTCGTTCATTCTCAAAGTGTCTCCAAAAAGATGGTCGCGACAATTGTCTTGAAAGCAGGTCATGTAGCAACAATTTCTCTAAAAGATCAAAGAACTGTTTCTGCCGATTCGTATACAATAATTTGTTTGCCGCAAGTCATCACCGAGCTTTAAAAAACTAACCATGAACGAATCCTCCTCCACCAAGACAATGCAAGTTCGCACACATCACGCAAGACAATTGAATTTCTAACGAAACAAAACGTCGAATTGTTCGGACTTAAATCGAAATGATTTCTTTATCGTTCCGAAAATCAAGAACGGACTGCGTGGTGAAAGGTTCCAGTCATCAGAAGGAGCAGCTGATGCCTTCAAAAACGCAATTTTGACTGTACCAACAAACGAGTGGAATGACTGCTTCCAGAGTTAATTCAAGCGCATGTGGAAGTGGATTAATCTTCGTGGAGAATACTTAGAAATACAGTGAAGTCTTTGAAAGTTGTTTATTGTTTTATTCCAATTTTATGAGCAAAACTTAAAAGACAACCCACTAATAATACTTTGTTTATGACGCGTTTCGCGTATTCTAACTCTTTTCAGGTAAATTCTGGTGTTATTAACCAATGATTCTTTGTGGGTTTGTCGTGCGTTTTTGTTACACTAAAGTGATGAAAAAACAATACCTCTCTCCCTCGTCCAAACATACGAATGTCTGAACGAGAGAACGAAGACGTGTCGTCCAGCTAAATAGATAACTAAGTTACAATGATGCTTATGTATGTAGACGTACACTTTAAACTTGGCAATTGTCATTAGGTGAACGTTACAAGCATCTTTCATATCAGAGTTTACATGAAAAAGTTAATAAACTCCAAACGGGTTGTAAACAAATAAATGTTATTAACATTTGAATGATTTTTAAAACGTTCAATATTTGCTAAATTTAAAATTAGGCATCGTTAACTTCATTTGTTCTGAAAATAGATTACTGCAAAGTTTCAATATCGTCCTATTAAATTATAAAATATTTTAAAAAAATCTCGTTTTCGTGTAACCTGGTAGTATGTGGTTTGCATATTTAAATCAGATTTAATGTTTGATTGTTTCCTTTTTTCTTGTACGAAAAAATATTAACTTTAAATACGATATCCTTTTCCTTCAAAATTTATTACAGTATTTGTTCGTGGTGAGATAGTTTGAGTCGCAAAAAAACACACATAAATTGCCTTCTTTGGATTCTCATAAGAACGAATTTCTAAAGTGTACTGACGTAGGCGAGAAATATTAATGAGAACAGGTAAAGTGGTCACCTGCTCGAGACTGAAAAGTCGAAAATATGGTATAATAAATTCAGAAACCACATAATAGAACTACTCTGGCTTTTTCTTAAGTCAGTGTCTAATAAATAAGGACACTCAGTTTGATCTAGAGTCATTGATGTCACATATTATTGATGACAAGTGCGGGTCAGGTGGCCATGGACTGTTCTCACACCCACTCAGCGTGGTCTCTCACACATAAAGTATAACGGCCTAAAAAAGTCACATTTCTACCATTTCTATACTAAAATACCATATTTATATCGCGCATCGTACACTGTTACCATCAATAAGCCCATCACAACTTCAATTTATGTTAGTATTTATTACGAGAGGTATGTATTTTGGAAGTAAATGGTTATTTATTAGATGATGAGCTCTTAAGGAAACTATTATAATTTACTGTAACATTTATGTGTAATATATACAAAGTAAATCCGTTTAAACTTTATTTTGTGTTATTTTATAATGTATTCTGTCCAAATTTGAAGTATTCTATTATAGGTTCGGTCTTATTATTTAAATAAAAGAAATATAAACCTGGAACAAATTAATTAAAAATATTAGGCGGCTTTGTAAGTATTGTTTATTACTTTGTTCCATCATTTATGCAATCCATCCTCTTGATAGTTTAGAGTTAAGTTCTCGCTTAAAACTATTTTAAAGTCGTCTTGAACACGGAGATTTAATTTTGAAATTTTTATAGCCAAATTCCGCCAATGTCCTTACAATTGCTAAAGAAGCATGTGGTCTAGCAAGAATATTTTGGAAAACGCTCGCTATTTTATTGGCGACGAGCAGATACCTTTAACTCCACTACGAAAAATTTCAATTAACATTTTAACAATCAATGCTTCATTTTTTTTTTCTTTCCTGAACTGTACTATTGACAATTGCAATGGTTTTGTAGAACCTTAATTTGGTCCAGGATTATTAATTTTTTGAATTTACCATCTTTTTTAATCCTTATATACACATTCTTGCTTTTGTTGTTACTTTTGTTACACTGCTCTGTTACTGTCTTTTTCAGGTTTGCAAATTGTTTCATTTCTTCGAAGTTATATTATTTTCGCAGTTTAACAATTGGCTTCTTCCTTCCTTTCATCTACTTTATCTTACTTTTGTTGATTGCCGAGTCTTTCGCTTTTGTTATTTCTCTTTGATCTTTTGCAAGTGTTTTATTGGTCTTGAAATTATTTGCAAACGGTGAACATCAATGGTTTTTTGTATGTGCAGTTTTCTTCGTTTCCATTCCTGTATCTCTTAATAATTATACAGATATATGAAACAATATTGTTACAGCCTCTTTTTAGCCTCAAATTTATTCGTTGCCTGTCCTGGTGTTTTAATATTTTTTCTGTTATTTTCGTTAGTGCTATTGGTTTAAATATACTTATCTACATGATATATATAACTTTTTCTGTTAGTACCTCGTTTAAATAATTACAGAAAATCTCTAATTAAAAATTCTCTGTCTCGGATAAGATGCGAACCTATGTCTTCCATTCTCCGAACGGCTGCTCTAACTATTAAACTACGTAGGAGCGTTGGAACCTTTCAATACGCTATAAGCCTTATGGAAACACACGTAAATATGGACACACACACACACACACACAAACACACATACACATATATATATATATATATATTCATATATATATATATTCATATATTGGGTCTGGGAAAAAGTTCGTGGCGTTTTTTCAGTAAAATTCAACTGGTCCCCGCATGGCGCGTGGACGAATTCATTTAAACCGAATATGCTCCATTATTATCGACAATGTTTCGCCATTTTTTTGGTAGATCCATGATCCCATCGGTGAAAAACTTCTGTGGTTTCTGGTCGAAAAACTGAATCAAGTAGTTTTCACAGGCTTCTTTTGAAACCAACTTAATTCCATTGAGAGAGTTCTGCAGAGATCGAAACAGATGATAGTCAGAGGGTGCTATATCCGGACTGTAAGGTGGGTGCATCAAAACTTCCCAACCAAACTCTCTCAATTTTTGACGGGTCATCAAAGAAGTGTGTGGTCGGGCGTTGTCATGATGGAAGACAACACCTTTCCTATTAATCAATTCGGGCCGTTTTCTTTCAATCGCCTGGCGTAATCTCTCTAGTTGTGCACAGTAGAGTTGAGAATCAATCGTCTGACCAGTTGGAAGTAGCTCGTAGTGGACGATTCCCCTCCAGTCCCACCATACACACAGCATCACTTTTTTTGGCGTCAATGTTGGCTTAGCGAACGCTTGTGACGGCTCACCATCCTTTATCCACGATCTTTTACGCTTCCGATTATCGTACGTAATCCATTTTTCATCTCCGGTTATTAAACGTTTCAGAAACGGCTCGATTTCATTCCGTTTCAGCAGCGCATCGCAGATGTTAATTCGGTCAATCATGTTTTTCACGCTCAACTCATGAGGAACCCATACGTCAAGCTTTCTTTTGTAACCAGCTTTGTGTAAATGGTTCAAAACAGTTTTGTGGTCAATGCCTAGCTCCATGCCAATATCGACACTGCTGATATGCTTATCTTGTTGGACTTTTTCAAGAATTTCATCAGATTTTTCAGTGATTGGACGACCGGAGCGTGACTCATCTTTCACATTGAAATTTCCAGAACGAAAGCGAGCGAACCATTTCCGCGCAACAGATTTCGATAAAGTACCTTCACCGTACACAGCACAAATTTTATCACAAGCCTGCGCAGCGTTCTTCCCCTTATCATAATAATATTGCAGAATATAGCGAAATTTCTCATTATTCTTCTCCATTTTCAAGTGCGAATAACTTTCCAACCACTGCACCGATTACAATGTTTCTACGCTCAAACTAACGTTCGGAAGGTCATCTAAAAAACGAGCCGTCGGTGGTGTCGCTGTGACTTGTTGTTCTTTAGTTATCGGCAACCAATGCCATCTATCGGGAAAAACGCCACGAACTTTTTCCCAGACCCAATATATATATATATATTCATATATATATATATATATACACGAGGGTAGCCGTTTATATTTCGGGAATAGCAAGAAAAAAAAATTATTATCGAAAATAATTTTATTGCTTTTCGAAATATTCTCCTTGAAAATCGATGCACTTTTGCATTCGTTTAAACCAATCCGAAAAGCCTTGCTGCCACTGTGACGGCGGTATCTCCAAAATATGAGTTCTGAATGCCTCGACTGCCTCTTCCGGCGTAGAAAACTTTTTGTTCTCACACGTGAAGAATAGAACTTGTGGGAACTAAAAGAAATCACAGAGTGCTAGATCAGAGCTGTATGGCTCATCAAATCAATGTTTTTCTTCTTCAAATATTCAACTGTTTGAACCGACCTATGAGAGCTTGCATTATCATGGTGGAGAATAATCTGTCGTTTTCGGTTGGTTTTCCTTATTTCTTCAAAAACTTTTGGCAAACAAATAGTTGTGTACCATTCGGAATTGACCGTTCTACAACTCTCTAAAGGCAACGTGACCGATTTTTCCGAAAAAACAGGCGACAATTTGTTTTGATCTGCTTCGAGCGCGAACAACTTTCGCTGGTTTTGGCTCATCTTGGAATACCCACACACTCGACTGCTGCTTACTATCAGTCTCATACGTATAGATCCAAGATTCATCACCTGTGACGACTTTATAAATGTTCTTTGAAGCGCCGCCATTGTATTCTTTGTGCGTTTTTGTCACCAATCGACGCGAGTCCTTTTTTGAGCGGTTGTCAAATTATATGACACCCAACGTGAGCATAGCTTCTTAACGGTTAAACGTTCATGCAGGATCTTATGCACGCCGGTGTTACTAATACCTAGAGATGCCCCGATCTCACGGTATGTCTCATGACGGTCTCGCATTATTAATTTAGACACTGCATTAATGTTTTCCGACGACCTTCATGAAATTCATCGCCCAAAGACCGCCGTCCAAATTTGAATTCACTGTATCAACGATATACTGTAGTTGTCGATGGTACTTCATCACCATATAAAGAATGCAGCTCATCGATGCATTCTTGTTGAGATAATCCACGCCGAAAGTTATGAAAAATAATTGCGCGACATAAAATTTTCAATTTACTGTCAACAATAGAAATAACGACCGTATAATAAAACTGTCAAGGTAAATATATTGTCAAAAATGACAAATTTCACGATGCTATCATCAGATCGGAGGCAACACCAAGAGTGTTGCCAGTTCCCGAAATATAAACGGCTACCCCCGTATATATATATTTAAATATGTATATTATAATTGATTTAAATAATTACCGATAATAAATTTTATTTTTACCAAGCGTATATAAAAAATTAAAACACGAAGTTTAACATTTAAAGACCGAAATTCAAGTATTACGAGCTTTTATGAGATCGAATATTTTTTACAGTGTACATATATAGAGGAACCCCTGGTATGCGACGGGTAGATTCTGAGTATTTGCCAGTCACGGCTTTAAATTTAGGGTAGATTGTATCAGCAACTATTTCTGTTGGAATATTTTATTGGACTGCGATGTCTGATTTATCACGTTTTGTGTAAGAAATTTCCAGTGAAATATAATGGCATATGTTTGACCCTTTTTGATACGCAATCAATTCAGACTGGTTTATGACATTAATGTATTCACACGCATCAATCAGTCGGGATCAATGTACAGAGAAGAAAATAAAAGACGGCGCTGGTGATTGGTTGTATACTAGATCGGTTTCATTGTAATGATGTACGGTTCTGATAAATGATTTTTGTTTTTGTGTTATGATAAAATACAGGAAAGTGTGTCATTTAGATTTATACCCCACACTGACGTGAATTTATTGTTTTCCTTCAAATACTTTAAAAGCGTATGCGTATATATTGACTACCCTCTCGGCAGATGAACCTGTTACAGTGGAATAATTTTTGAAAAATGCATAACAGAAATAAATTTGGTACAACGATAAAACAATTACATGCCCTTGTTAAAATAATTAAAGTATGATTCTCGGAAAAGGTGTACATTTATTACATTTCCTGATTTAACAATTTGCATTTAATATTGGGTTGGCAACTAAGTACTTTCGGTTTTGTAGTATAAAATAAAACACTTTTTTCTTAAACAAAGAATAGTTTTTAATCAATTATATATTTTCCATTTTGCTCAATGACCTTTTGCCATCTTTCTCTCAGCTGCATGATTCCGCGCTCATAAAATTTCTGGTCCTTATCAGCAAAAAACTGAACCAGGTGCGAGTGAAAGTCATCGTCACTTGTGAAAGTTTTACCATTCGAAGAATTCTGCAAACTTCGAGATAAATGGTAATCAGATGGTGCTAGATCAGGGCTGTATGGGGGATGTGGCATCACTTCCCAGCCAAGCTCTAATAGTTTTTCACGAGTTGCCAAAGATGTGTGAGGCCTTGCATTATCTTGGCGGAAAACTACACCTTTCCGATTTGACAATTCTGGCTGTTTTTCTTTGATTAATTGTTGACAGTAAACATCAGAATTGATCGTTTGGTTCCTTGGAAGCAGCTCAAAAAACACAACACCTTCGTAATTCCACCAAACTGACAGCATGATCTTTTTTGGATGCAATTCAGCTTTCTATGTGGTTTGAGCTGGTTTATCGTGTTTGCTCCATAATCGTTTTCGAACTATGTTACTGTACAGGACCAATTTTTCATCACCAGTGATGATTTTTTTTAAGAAAGGGTCGGTTTCATTTCGTCTAAGGTGCATATTGCAAAAGTTGATTCTTTGTGTTAAATGAATTTCTTTCAATTCGTGAGGTACCCAAATATCAAGCTTCTTAACTAGTCCAAGACATTTTAAATGTTTTTCAATTGTTGTGTGCGATACATGTAGCCTCTCCGCAACCTCTCGAACAGTTATGTGACGATCCTGTTCAATTATGACTTTGATTTGGTCATAATCAACTTCAGTAGGCCGACCAGAACGTTGCTCATCTTTGAGGGAAAAATCTCCAGAACGGAATTTTTTATACCACCATAAACTTCACATAACCTTTTGTGAACCGCAGCAGCTTTCTTTCCTTTACGGAAATAAAATAGTAAAATATGTCGAAAATGTTCGTTTCTGCACTCCATTTAAAATTAACCCACAACTAATAGCTTTAATAAAAATCACGCACGACTTGCTTCTGAAGTTACGTCAATGTGACTAGTATCACGCAACAAACGGTAAAGTACAGTACTAACATACGCTATACCAAAAATAAAGCAACGCTCTCTATCAGTAAAAACCGAAAGTACTTAGTTGCCAACCGAATATAATCAGTCTTGCGAATTAATTCCTTGCGTTGTATCACTTCTTACGTAATGATATCATTGTTATAATATTTGGTGTTAAATTGGCGATCAAGATTTGAAGCAGCGGATAACTGAAAAAAACAATAACTTATAATGCATTTTGTAAGCGTCCCTCTGTTACTAGGCAACGAACGGTGGCGCTCTGATTTATACACAAATATTCCTAAAGCGATTCCGCCATATCGTTTATGCTTTTTTCGTGCGAAGTTGTGTAGTTTATTTATTCCGGTGTTTGTTATTTGTATTACTGCGTTCTGTTGGACTTTTGTGAAAGCTTACGTTTTATAAAAGAAACCGTCTTTTTCTTTATACGTCCTGCGTTTATCAAGTGTTTATTAAATATATTTTGTTTCATAAACTTATAAACATTTATTGAGTGTTTCTGTGAAAACTAAGCATTTGATACTTTTACAAAGATGAGTTGTGAAAGTAAAACCTTATCTGATAATATTTATTTAACAACACTATGCAAAGAAAAAAAATCTTTATGACAAATAGCCAAATTAATCGGAAAAAAAGATCGTAAGTTATTGAAATTGTGCCGAGAAGTAGGCGTCCAAAGATTCTAAATGAATACGATCAGACGAATGTTTGAAGTGTAATGAGTTAAAATTTATAGATAAATGCACCGAAGTTGGCGGTATGGATGGAATTTGTTATTGGAAAAAAGTACATTAAGAAAACATGAAGAGAACTTGAAGAAAATCCGGATATAATGGAAAAGTAGCACGGAAAAGACCTTTAATTAGCGACGTAATTCCTTAATTATACACTCTGTATTTCAAAAGTAACTCCATATGTTATTCTGGACTGAAAGTTAGCACAATATTATGCCAAAATGATTTTCTCATTAGCTGTCTAAGATAATTTATAAATAGCGTAAGATAAAGAAGAAACTACCTTACAAACGATATTAAAGCTTTTGGTTTCATGGCGACCAAATCAAAAGTGGGTGTCAAAAGAGCTGTAATTTACAGTCAAGTTCGTGGAATAATTCTTGTTCCCAAATTTATGAAAAATGAAGCCTAAAATGGCCTTAACAATTCCGGTATAACACTGTAAGTAACTTGATAATATATTTAGTATACCGTGCATTCATTTTACCTCGCTACGAAAACTGTACTACATTATATTCGGGTCTAGCTGCCGAATACCGATCAGAATGTAAAGTGGTGGGGCGCGAGTCATTTGAATCACGACTATAACTGACCACTGATCGTACTAGCTGCAGCCCCACCACTAATTTGGCTGTAGGCGACACGAACAACTACTTAATCTGTAATCTGTAGTCAGTCGTTGTTGTGGTTCGACTGACTCGCGCCCCACCACTTTACATTCTGATCGGCATTCGGTATCTAGACCCGAATATAATATGATACGGTGTTTGTAGCATTTTAATATGAAAGCACGGTATATCTAACTTATAATGTGTTCTGCAAATATAAAATTATATTTGCAGAGCACAAACTTTAGAAGCTGTTGGTGTTTCAAAAAACGTATAACAAAAAATTTTAAGAGAAAGTGAGTTCGTTGAAGCTGGTGCTAGTCCTTCTTCTAGTACCCTTCATAAGAAGAAATCTCGACTAATTTACAAGGTTAATGCAGTCACCCTTGAAGATAAGGAAACCATAAGAAGAAGAATTTGTAATTTTTATGTTCTCAACAAAAGAGCACTCAATTTAAACTGTAATAGACCCCCATAATTTGTTGAAATGGTGTCTTCTTCTCATAAAGGCGTAAGCTTTTTTTTAAGAAAAATTCTTGTGACAACGAAGAGAAATAAAATCCGCAACGCGACCATTTAAATGTTGAAGCAATGAATGAAGTAATAGAAGAGAGATAGTGAAGGTATTTGGGATAGATTCTTAGTGAATAACAGAAGAGAGATAGTGAAGATACTTAGGGTAGATTCTTAGTGAAAATACTTAGGGTAGTGAAGGTACTTAGGGTAGATTCTTAGTGAAAATACTTAGGGTAGTGAAGGTACTTAGGGTAGATTCTTAGTGAAGATACCTAGGGTAGATTCTAAAGTTAAGAAACTAAGGCAGTTACATACATATTAAATAACCATTTAACCACAACTAAATTTGAAAAAATAAGTATGCGAAGTGGCACCAAATTAAAGTATGAATTAGGATGATGTTACGAAGCTGATGAAGAATAGAGTAACGTGGATGAAATATAATAAGCACAAGATATCCCAACATTTTCTCATAGATGAAGTAGCAAAATAAAAGGATTGACAGTTTCAATGCGACAGACAGTAGCAGTAGTTGTCCCCTGAAGATGTCCCATATGAGTGGGTACGCAAGGTCGGCAGTTATACCAGTGACGCGGTTCCAGCCCGGAAGCCCAGAAGCAGATAATATGGACCACGACCGCGGAAGTCTATGTACCAGATTAAAACGCATACTATATTTAAAGAAATGCTTGACGAAAGAAAAGTGTTTTTGATTTTTCGTTTTTTTCTCGATTATTAAATGATGTCATATCTTAGTTTCAAATATGCTAAAGAGATTGTCCGTCTGTATTTTTGATTATGAATACAAAATATTTTTAAATTTCTTTGGTTGTTTCCAATAGCTGCAATATAGACTATAAAATAAAATCTAGAATTACTTTACATTTAGAATTTATATAATTACCCTTAATATATATATATATATATATATATATATTAAAATATGAATTTTGTTACAGAAAGAATACGAATTTTAAATTGCGATAGTCAAAAAGAAATATGGTGAATTATAAAGGGATCGGTTTTTGTTTTTGTTGGTATAAGATTCGTAATAAATTAATGTAGAACGTCGGGAAACGGCAGTGGTGTTGCTTAAATTTTAAGAGACAGCATTCCGACAGTGTTTTGTAATACCACCCGGCCTAAATAAAAGTAAAAACAAAACTTCTAAAAAGTATATTATTGAATCTGAGAAAGGGGAACAGAAGAAATATCATGTGCAAAATGCCAAGCATCAGGTCCGCATTGAGGTTTTCGTTTGCTTCGACACACAAATTTATTATTTAAATACAACAACTAAAAACATTGTCATTGTTTAGAAGTAAGTATGAAAATACAATTCGGGAACTTTTATGGAATTAACACTGAAATTCCAAAACCGTGCATATTTCATAAAACGCTGAAACTAATTTTATTATTAAATGAGATGAAATTATATGTATTTTGAACTTCTGTGACGTCAGATTGTATATTTTTTATGTCGCATTTGGATAGACTTTTTAATACCGTCCCAAAAAACACGTACTCTCTTTATCTTTAACAGTTCGTAAGACATTGCCAATTTTTGGAAGAACAAAGATAACAACAACATAAATTGTAAAAAACTGTTAACATGGAAAAATAAAAAACTGCTCAAAATACCATATTCTCAATCAACTTCTTCACACACCCCCAACCTACGACGAAATCAATTTCTAACATTGTTTAAAATATGCGATATTCTTTTCCTATCTGTTACAATTCGTTCTTTTAAATTATATAAATTAGTAGGCTTTGTTTGAAAACTTTATTTTTTAAATAAATCCATAGAAAGATATCCACCGAGGATAAATTTGAAAATGTAGCTGATCATTCCAGAAAGCTTTGTCATCCAATCCATCTGTTAAAAACAACTATAAGAGAAGAAATGTAATAAATTCGTGCTTCGTCCTGTCTGAACGAGTTAATGTCATTAGGAATCGCTGGAACTTCTGGATTCGGGTGTAAAACTGCTAATGCTAAAACTAGTTCATCTCTGAGAAGTTATAAATACTTTGCCCAACACACTTTCCCTGCATCGAATACTCTCTAAGAGGATAAGTGTAATGAGCTGGTGCTTCATTCTTTTTGAACCAGATGGTGTCATTAGGAATACCTGGAACTTTTGGTTACGATGTAAAACCACTAACACTGGAATAAGCTCATTTCTGACAAATTCTAAGTATCTTTGCCAAACACTTTGCCTGCATCTAATAATCTCCAAGGGACCAAGCGTAATGAGCCGGTGTTTCATCCTGTTTGAACTGGATGTCATTAGGATTATTTAGGACTTCTGGATTAGGATATAAACTATTAACGCTGGCATAAGCTCATCTTTGAGAAATCCTAAGTATCTTTGCCAAACGTACTTTGCTTGAATCTAATAGCCTCTAAGAAAACAGGCGTAATGAGCTGGTGTTTCATCCTGTTTGAACCAAATGGTGTCGTTAGGAATATTTGGAACTTCTGCATTCGGAAGTAAAACTATTAACGCTGGAACAAGCAGTATCTTTGCCTAACACACTTTGCCTGTATCTAAATAATCTCGAAGAGAGGAAGCGTAATGGCTGGTGCTTGCTTCATCCTGTTTGAATCAGATGGTGTCATTATTGATATCTGGAACTTCTACATTCGGATGTAAAACTGCTAACTTTGGAACTAGTTCATCTTTGAGAAGTTCTAAGTATGTTCTCCCGTATACTTTGTCTGCAAATAACTAAGTGTTAATGTTTCATCCCATTTGAAACAGATGGTGTCATTAGGAATATTAGGAACTTCTGGTTTCGGATGTAAAATTGGTAACGCTGGAACTAGCTCATCTTTGAGAAGTTGTAAGTATCTTTACCCAGTAAGATTGTCCAATAAGATATGTCCCATTACAAAATCATTGATTAAACTTGTACAAATGCTGATCTTTTTTAGACGGTTTCATTGTCGCGGTAGCAGTGGGAGTGACACATGAATATCTACATGTTTGACAGTTGTCATCTCTGTCTACAATAAATGTAAACTCGTTGGAAAAAAGCATATTTCCTAAAGATATAACATCAACATCAAGTAAGTAAAAAAAAGCCATTTATATTTTGAAACTTTACGATAAGAATAACGAGTTCTTTCTTTATTTATTCTCTTATTTACTCCAAGTAACGAATTCTTTGTTTATTTATTTTCTTATTTGTTCTGAATGTGATGAACATTAATAAATTATTTCATAAGTAAAGATGTACAGTGCATGTACACGTGTCTTAGTAGACGACGTTCATTTTTATTGACGTGGATTTATGATTGTAGAGAATGAAGTAGTTAGACGATATTGTTATGATAAGATGTAATAATAATCGCATAAACAAGCATGACATTCATAAAAATATTTATTGTTTAAGAAAAACGAAGGTATAATAATTTGAGTTGTGGAATCGCATAAAAAATATGATTAATATTGAAACCCAAAAATAAAAGCAGTAAAGTGGGTATCTTTAATTGGAGTTGAAGTCAAGAAGTAACAGTCTGATGCATTCAAAAAAACATTATAAACAAAGCTATAGATATACATAAATTTTTGTTCGCGTATGCATAATAAAATGTATTTACCACAATTGGCGATGTAATTATTCACTTGTTTACCATTCTATTAAAAATAATTGGTTTTAAACATTTGAGACATGTCAGTAGTTTGATGAGCAAACATAAAAATACATTTTGAAAACACGACAATCGATTACATTTTCGCTGTTAAATTAAACTGTGGCTTACACTTCGATAAATATCTTGCAATTATTTTTTTTAGCAGACATTTCGAATTTATGTTGGCTCTGGTTCCTTATTGGATTAAGGTTATTTTTATACGTGTGGCTGTATTCGAAAATCTTCGTTAAGTGAATAGACATGATCTAATTAGAGAACAATTTCCTTGACCAGAGAATTTCTCATGGTGGGTGCTCCGAAATGAGTGACCGACCCATCTGTCGAAGTACAATTCAAGACTTTACTTCGAACATGATCTTCAGTTGTGAGTCAAATGTATAAAGCATTTTCTCATTGTATACTCCAATGGTAATTTTGATGGAGCCTGTGGTTGAGTAACTTAATCACTGAAGGTTGATATATAACCCCTTTCCACATTAATTTTCGTATTCTGTATACGTATTTCGACAACTAAAGCTAAAATGTGCGCTGTGCGTTTTGGCTTTCTACAGTACATATCGTGTGCGGAATTTGTTTCCGTACAGGTATTTTTGCCATAGCTTTCCAGGTGCGACATTGTTTAATTATCTGCTGATGATGACAACTTAGTTGTCGGAATACGTATACGGAATTCGAAAATTAATGTGGCAAGGGGTTATATAACGACCTTCAGTGATTAAGTATACTCCAACGTTTTATTTCTGGGCCGGGAAGAATCCAGTTTAATCAGCTGTAACTGCACTCTAAAAATAATTGCGTACTGAACATCGACGTGGCGTCGTTTCTATTCACTTATCAAGATCTATGTCACAAACGTTAATTTGGCAATTTTCTATCGCTTTTTGGACTATTTTATATTTTGCGCTTGTCTAATTATTAAGGTACGTCATTGTTATCTTTGATTATTCTCTCACTATTGGGATTATTTATTACATCTTCTCGTTTATCTTCAGATCTTTTACGTCACTCAACATATTCGACGTGTTTGAAGCTCACCACAATTTATTTGCATATTAGTTCAAGTATTCATACAATTACGTAACATACTACCTTTATGGATGAATTTTACCAAAATAGTAAGCTTTCGTTTTTATGTTACGAAAGTTCCGTTTTGTCTGCGACAGAGTGTGTATTAAGATGATACATTCTTTACTAGGGAAATTCAGAAACGGATATAAAGGGTTTTTCAATAAGGACTTGACAACTTTTATTCAAAATAAAATGCAGACCATTTGAGATATTCCAAAAACCTTATTATCGGGTTGAAGTACAATCAAAACATTTAGGAATGGAACTCGACTTCGTTCATATGGCCACCGCGGGCACGTTTGCAGCGGTCGATTCGTTGGACCCAATTTTCGATGACTCGGCCACACAATTCGGCCGAAACGGCCGCTATTTCGCGTTCAATATTGGTTCTGAGCTCTTAAAACGTTGTCGGCTTGTTGGCATAGATCAATGACTTGACGTAGCCCCAAAGAAAAAAGTCTAGAGGCGTTAAATTGCACGAACGAGGCGGCTAATCGACTGGTCCATTTCTTGAGATAACACGCTCATCAAACTTACTCTTCAATAAATCGATTGTAACGTGTGCTGTGTGGCTTGTGGCACCGTCCTGCTGAAACCACATGTTGTTCAAGTCCATATCTTCCAATTCGGGCCAAAAATAATCGGTAATCATGGCGCGATAACGATTACCATTCACAGTAACGTGACGATCATTATCGTCGACGAAAAAATATGGCCCTATGACGCCGCCGGCATGCAAATCGCACCAAACAGTTATTTTTTGTGAATGAAGTGGTGTTTCATGAAGCACATGTGGATTCACCCGACCAATAACGCATATTTTGCTTATTGACGAACCCATTGAGCCAAAAATGAGCATCGTCACTAAAAATGATTTTGCGATGAAATTCATCATCTTGGCGCATCTTTTCCAGAGCCAAATCGGAAAACGTACGTCGCTTCAAATGCTCCATCGGCTTCAATTCTTGAGTCAGCTTGATCTTGTATGGGTGTAAACCAAGATCCTTACGCAAAATTCACCATAAAGTGGTCTGGGCGATGCCCAATTCTTTAGAACGCCGTGGAATTGACTGATTTGGATCATTTGCTACGGACGTTTCAACGGCAACGATATTTTCGACACTTCGACCAACCCGTTGTCTCACTAGCACATCACACAACGAATATGTAGACTCAAATTTTTGTACTAAACTTGTTACTGCCTGTCTACTAGGGCGAGAATTACGACCGAAAATTAGTTAGTTAAGTTAACGCTCTTAAAGTAGCGGTCACCGACTCTGAATTTCTGTAGTAAATTTTTATAATTTGCAGACGTTGTTCGTTCGTTTACTTTACCATGATGGAAATGTTAAGTTTACTGAATAAGTTGACAGTGACAGTTCGATGATTAATGAAAGGGTGCGTTCACAAATTGAATTAAAAGTTGTCAAGTCCCTATTGGAAAACCCTTTATTTGTATCAAACGAGAACAACTTGCAGTTACTTAAATTTTTATATTTACCTACATAGTTTATTACAAAGACCTGCAGTTGATTATTGTATATTTGGGTTTAAATTTTATCGTTTTTTTTATGTTCAATATAAGTCCAAATGTAAACTAAATATTTGCATATTTAATTCCCAAAGAACCAACAAATTTTGATTTATTTCGAGAACCACCTTTCTTCCAAAAACATTACAAAATAACTAGCAAGCTAGCGAAGTTTCTAAATTTGAATTCGATGTGATATTAAAACACTTCCACTTATACTCCGGGCCTCTTATTCACGTAACGTGTAATACAACCCTGTCAGGTCTACCTTTTTATTATAGTCTATCGAAGATTCGGTGTGGTTTCACAAACATTTAAGATATGTGTTTCATTATTATTCTCGTCTTTCACTCTAAGTATCAAATTACTGGGAGTCCTTTGTCTTTCCCATATAGTCCATGTAGGATTGTGAGTGTCGATTTACGGAAACTTTTTTAAAAAATTTACTTTGAATTCTTTTTCTCTAAGAGTGTTCAAGAGAAATACTAAAGCGTAAATATCATTTGACTAGCTTATGCGCAGTCTTCCCAAAATGGTAAGTACACAGTAAAAAGAAACTCCATTCAACAAAGTTTTACGTCGTGTTTTACTACCTTTATGGATGTACTTGGTAAGTATAAAACTGTCACTTTCTTGTTACTGGTAACAATTTCAACTTTTTATTATTAAGAGGACGTAAACGGCATGTGATTACCTTTTGTAATAAGTGGAAACTTTACTTTTAGATTACATTAAGTAATAAGGACGCAATATTAGCCTGTAATAACATATTAGCAAACAAATTATAGCACGAGTTGAATATTAAAAATATTAATTTACCGTTTCTTGGACGATTTAATTTTTTAGGTAGAAATAAACTATTAACTGCAAGAGAAATTTTAGGAGAGACTGTGGTTGATTAAATTAATCAATTAACATTAACACAACCCCTTCCCACCATACTTTTTGTATTATATATACATCTTTCGACAACAAAGTTGTCATAATCAGCAAATAAATTAAACACACTGTGTGGCTTATGATGGTGTAAGTCCGGTACCGATTTCGTTTCTGTGCGGGTTTTGTAGTGGTTCTAGATGCGTCCCTATGATTAATTATCTGCTGATGATGACAACTTAGTTCTCGAAATACATGTGCAGAAAACAAAAATTATTGTGGAAGGAGGCTGAATTAAATTTGGCTAATATTTCTCTTTTAATATTATAGCTGTTCTGAGTATAGTTTGATAATTGTAAATTCTGCCGATTAAGTGATAATGCATAAGGGATATGATAGAATAGGGAAATAATGACATTGAAAATTACGACTGGATATTCTTGATCTGAATTGTCTTTAATAAAGTTACTTGTCAACACAAATTGTATCGTTTCCTCGAAATTTTGTTCCATTATGAAACTTGTACACAACGAAGGTAAAATAGACAGGCAAACGCATGTAGGAGCTAAAGTAATGCGCAAAGTATAAACACCCAATACTCAAGGTACGATAATGAAGAGTAGTTAGACAGACAGATATTTATCTTGATCACTGAAGGTTGATATATATGATACCCCTTGCCACATTAATTTTATAAAACAAACTCGCGTACAGAGTTTGTTTTCGTACTGGTATTTTTCGTCGTAGTTTTCCAGGTGCGACACTGTTTAATTGTCTGGTGATGATGACAACTTAGTTGTCGAAATACGTAACAGAATACGAAAATTAATGTGGCAAGGGGTTATATATCGACCTTCAGTGATCAAGTTAATCAACTACAGGCTCCATCAAAATTACCATATATTTATTTCTTTTCAGTACAAATCAGTACCGACCAATATTTATTTCCTAAATATATTACTTCTTAATGCACGTTTTATTAAAGAAAAAAAAAAATTATATTCGCCAAATATCAATGGTGAATATTCACGTAAGAAATTTAAAAGATAAATTATAAAACTTCAAGCATAGATACGGTAATGCTTGGCAGATGTACATGCATTTATTTCGTAAATATCTTTCTGAGGGACATAAAATGCATAATTTATGGAAAAAAAACAAACATATACAAAGATTTACATTTTCAATATTTAAATAGAGAAATTAAGAGATTAAATTTTAATTTACAAATAATTACTTAATGCATAAGAATCAAAATAATCCCATATTTAGAATATAATTATTTAATTGGTAGTTGAACGTAAATTAATAATCGTGATTGGGTGAGTAGAACGGTCAACGTGGACAACGTTCCTTTTCTTTAACACGCGGCAGATTACCGGAGTGGGAGTGGCCTGGCGACGGAACGGCAGTCAACGTGGACTACGGCCGCGAATAGTTAGCCGCATATGCGTTTAATAACAAATCAGCACACTGACATTAAACTACATTGAAAAAATTCTAGGAACTGTTTTTGCAAATGCACTTAATTAAAAATAATTGGACGGACGATTTCTTTTCGTATTTTTTTTCGCTGGAGTTGTTTTTATGATTGACAGGAGATTAATTAGCGAACAATTATATTGCATTCCAGACATTTCCAAAGAGTGTTTTTGCAAAGAGGTTTGATTAAAAATAACTTAGGCGATGATTTTTTTTCTATCTTTTTCTGTGTTTTCGATTGACAGGCGATCTTTTTCTCTCATAAAATGTATTTTAAGCTAATCGTTCTTTAGTTAATATTTGAGACAATTTTTCTACCCGGAATATTCTTTTTCTTTTTTTATTCACATTAGGAATCTTTTAATATTAATGACGGGTAAAAAATACATTTAAGTCTTTATTACATTTATACGGCCTCTTAATGTGTAACAATTCTAGTAATTTTAAACTAAATCATCGACGGTACAGATTTAAATTTTATGTTTTTGCCAATTGCTCATATTTTCGAAAGTTCAAAAAGGGTCTTGCTGTATGCTTCTCACATACGAGTATAGACAGTGACTAAAGTCGCCTAATGTGGAATACCTTTTATTTGAATTATAATAGTAATAATTAATCTGTAATGCCCAACAGATAAATCCAATTACAAAACATATTACTAAAATTAAATATAATAAGTGTAGGTAATTTAACACAAATGAAATAAGAAATTGATTATCAAAAAATGTAAATATTTATGATAAAATAATGCAAGTCATTTTAAAACTAAATGTACAATAAATGTTGATTAACGCTGCATGTATGCACATATGTACCAGTGGAGCCTTGTAAAAAACATCGTGTCTCCAAAAAGTTGGTCGCGACATTTGTCTCAAAAGCAGGTCATGTAGCAACAATTCTTCTACAAGATCAAAGAACTGTTACTGTCGATTGTCCGAACAAAAAATCATCCTCCACCAAGGTGTGCAAGTTCGCACGCAGCACCCAAGACAATTGAATTTTTAACGTAACAAAGCGACGAATTATTGAACCATCCTCCGTACAGTCCGGACCTAAGCCCCAATGATTTCCTTAGCTTTCAGAAAATCAAGAACGGGGCTGAGTGATCACAGGTTCCAGTCGTTAGAAGGAGCAGTCGATGCCTTCAAGAACGCAATTTTGACAACAAACGAATAAACGAGTATAACAACTGTTTCCAGAGTTGGTTCGAGCGCATGCAAAAGTGCATTAATCTTCGTGGAGAATACTTCGAAAAACAATGGAGTCTTTAAAAGCTGTATACTGTTTGATTTCAGTTTTATATGCAAAACTTAAAAAACAACCCACGTATGCACGTTATCACCGATTGACTGCATATAAGCTACGATAAAAAATATTGAAGTAAGTGTGTGGATACAAAGAATTTTAAGTATAGATTTGAAAATAGCGCGTTTTATCAGTTATGAAATTTGTAACAGCAACCGAAAAGTAATACTTTGTGAAGTGGTGTTATTATCCGAAATTTTTATTAATAAAAAGTTATTAAAATATTTATACTTTTAATGATTTAAGGGAAGTTGTACATCTTTGACTGTATTGCCATAACTTCTTCCGTTAACTAATAGAAGTACAGTAGCCGAATGGAAAATTGCGTTGAAAAAAAGATGACAGCATCCATCAATGTTTATTATATTTAAGCGTATGATTTCAAAAGCCGTTTCGCGAGTTGTCTTGCAACTCTGTTATCTTATTATTCATACGGACACATTTGATATATTTATCTTTATTGGAGTCCATTGATACATCATTCATTGGCAAGGGTGTACCAACGGAGTGCAGTTGACATAAAGTTGAATGCGTTTATCGCACTGAATTTTCTACGCGAGCAACAGTTACGGACATTACTATGTTTTCTCTTATCGTCACGGTAGGGGCCTGCATGCGAGCAATAAAGTTCCATCTTGGACTGTGATAGTCTTGCACTCGGTTAACTACTTATTACAACAGTTGTCCGATGAAAATTCCGATCAGCGTATATTTTATTACAACTGAAATCTATAAACTTAATGAAACCACTGAAATTATTATCTTCAGGTAGTGTGGTCTCTTATTGTATGTGTGTGTGCGTGTGGCGTAATCGCCATGATTAGAAATAGATAATTTGATCCGATATGCACGTAATTAGTAAAATAATAGGGTACTTACGCGTTATATTATTTGTGTAATTGGTATGAATTTATGTTCCACTAACAACCTATGAAGCGACAATTGCTAATTACCATAATGTGTCCAATAATCAATAGTCGATATTGCGGAACCCACCAAACGTATATTAACAAACATTTGCATAATTATTAACTGTGACTTTTGTAATCAATTCTCCCATTTACAATCGTAAAGTCATTAAAATGAACGACATTTTGCTACTACTATGTATTGTGTACGAAAACAAAGTAACAATTTGTTTCGATCTTCGGTGTTTGGATTTTTGTCGAGGTTCCTACGTCGAGTATGTAAATTAGTAGTAAAAACTATTATTTCTGTTGAAATGATAAGAAATTGCAGCGTGCGACGTAATTACATGTTAAAATTAATACGTACGAAAGTTTTAACAATTGTTTTAGCCAGATATTAACTATTCGAAAGATAATAGATATCAGGGAGCGTACTTGGGCGGAAACTTGCACAACTGAAATTTAAAACGTGAAAATCGACAAACGCACATTTTAACTTTGGCAAATGGTATATGATGAAATGCATAAGATATATAAAATATTGACGAGAGAATGTAACGGATACCATCAGATGTTTTATTTGCATCTGACAGCATTATCTACTCTGATTGTGATTAGATAGGTTGAATTATCACTGTCTAACGTTCCTATGAAATACTTCCACTACATTTACTTTAAAAAATCACGCTTACTTGATCTGAATAAATTAGAGCATTGCTCGGATGTTTTTTATTCAACAGTGAGAAACAAGCAGAAATTAACAACCAAAAGTTGTGATAAGTGGAGTGATAATATACACAGTCTGTCGCAGAGAAAACCGAATTTGTTTAAAATAAAAACAAATGCTTACTATTTTAGTAAAATTCATTTATTTTATTCAAAGTAGCCGCCTTCGACATCAATACAACCTTTTGTACGGTCAATTAACATGCCGAATGAATTTTTAAGTTCATCTTTGAAGATGTCGTTCAAAATCGTTATCAATGACTTTCTAATGACTTCGACGTCGGCATCGTCAAATGTAGTTTGGAGAATAGGTAAAAATCACAGGGGGGCAAATCCGGTGAATGCGGTGAATGGTTGATTGTTAAAATGCCATTTGTAGTTAGAAAATCAGTGATAAACGTCGAGCGATGAGATGGTGCATTATCATGTAACAAACGCCAGCTACCATTTTCGTGACACTGAGGGCGCACAGGACGAATAAGCGCCAAAAGATGCGTCATAACACCAAGATAATATACAGCATTGACTGTTTGACCAGTTCGTACAAACCTTTTGTGCACTATGTTTTTCGAATCATAAAAACAAATCAACATTCTCGTCACTTTTGACTTATCTAAACGCATTTTTTTTTACCTTTTTTGCTTGGATGCTTCCATTCAGAGTTTTGACGCTTGGTCTCTGAATCATATTGAAAAGACCACGTCACATCGCTAGTTGCAATAAAATACCTGAAGTTTTCGTCCTTTTTTGAGTCTTTAACCAAGTCTGTACAATTTTTGAATTCAGTTAGTTTGTGTGGTGCAAACCTTGCACAAATCTTTCTCAGTTCCAAATGCTGTGTCAAAATGAGATGAACTGAATCTTTGGAAATATTTAATTCCATTCCCCGCGTGTCATAATGAAGATTTCGACTTATTTCTGATAAATTCAAGCACAAGTTCAATGTTACTTTCCGTAACTACAGATTTTTTTGCACCTAGATGTTCGTCTTCATTTATGTCCGTCTTTAAATCATTTATACCAATCACACACGCTTGTACGTGATAAACACGCATCGCCATGCAATTGTTTCATCAAATTAAATATTTTATTTATTATTATATTTATTTTAGGTATACAAAATAAAACATATTTTGATAGGCAATGAAGTTAGTGATTATTGATTATTAAATTGTAGATTAATTTAAAAACTGGTAAGCATTTAACAGAAGGATTTGGCACGAAAGAATTCGTGCGTCGAATTTCGACGTAATTCCAAAAGCAGTGTTTCTAATAGAGACATAACAATTTTGTCTTTGATTACGAACGCACCCTTGAACGTTTTTCATAATCTATCAACGTTAAAACGTCAGTCAATGTTAACATTTTTATTCTGATGAAGTACACGAACAGGAGAACTAGACTTGCTCACAAAAATCATCACATGTTATGCAATTTGGATTATCCAGTATGAGCCGGAAACGAGGCGTCACTCGATACACTGGAAGGCCACCGGATTTCCAAGACAGAAAAAACACGAACGAGCAAGTTGAAATTGAAGACAATGCTGATCGATTTTTCGATATCTAGGGTGTTATCATGACTGACTGGGTGCCTGAAAAGTAAGTATGGTATGAATCTTGAAATTTTAATTGTTAAAATAAGGGGGATTTGTCTCATCATTAATCGGAAATACTACAAAGAAGTCCTAATCAAGCTGAGGGAAAGAGTAAGGAAGAAGACGCTGGATTTATAGAAGAACGACCCGTGGATTCTGTACTAGGAAAACGCACCAGCTCACAATGCCCTATCTATGAAGCAATTTGTAGCGGACAAGCGCATTGCTGTGCTTGATCATCCTCTGTATTCGCCAGATTTTGCACCATGTAAGTTCTACCTGTTCCCAAAACTGAAAAATGCATCAAAGGGAACACATTTTCAGTCTGTTGAACATGTAATAGCAAAAACAGCAGAGTTGGTGAAGAGGCTGCCAATTGATGAACTACAGCATAGGTTCCCAAACTTTTTAAAGCCATGGCGCCCTTAACGTTCAGATTATTTCCAGCGGCGTCCTTCATATGAAGCAAAACTGAAGACCTGACAATTTTAAGTCTAAAATCTTAAATATAAATAAATCCTATGCTATGATCGCTAAATTTAACTTTCAGATTTTTATAAGACTTTAATTTTGTTTAAATACTTTGTAAATAGTTGTTGGTAAGTTTGTTTTTTTAGTAATTGTAATAAGGAGGAGAAGAATAAATCGAAAAATAAAGAAAATCGCATTTATTTTGAGAACAGGAATGGTAACTAATTAATACAAAATAGAGAATCATTTTAAACGTAATTGGGTACAAGCAATAAGAGTTTCAAAAATGTTTTCTGTCCTAATGAGAGGGATGGGCTTGTTTATTTTTGATCAGTTCGTGGAATCTTGGTGTTATTTTTGATAGAGCAACACGAATTTCATCTTCGATTTTAAGGTTACCTCTATATTTAGATTTCACAACGGCAACTGGCAAACGGTATCAAAGATCGAAGTGCCTTCTTGATCACTACTGGATACTCATCTTCGACACTGCACCAAAACAGGCTGTCGCGGCACACCTGGAGACTCTTTGCGGCGCCGACGGGCGCCACGGTGTATACCTTGGGGAGCCCTAAACTAGAGCATTGTTTTGAATAATGGAAGACACGTTCACAGCGGTATATAGATAGGGTAGGAGAGTATGTTGAAGGGGATAAAAGTTAAACATAGGTTTATTTGCATTAAATAACATTACTCGCACCAGTCTCGTTATTTAATTACCACACCTCGTATATCGAGCTGTAGATAGGTAAATGTTTGAAACATCGGATGATTATATTTTTTAATTAGAAGAAACTCTCCTCAACTTCATTCAATTTAAATAATACAGCATTAATTTCAAAAACAAATTGATTGTATGGAACGTATTTGTATGATAATTTACTTTTTTCTAAGACCGCTTTTAAGTAACTCCAATCTGAAATTTATGTACGTGATAATGTGGCGACTTGATGCACGTGTATATCGATATCAGTGTACGCTTTTAAAGAACGTTTACTTTTCTTACCAAATACGAATCTCCTATACCGAATACGAGTTTTACATTTTAATTACGTTTTGGTTTTATAAACAATAACTGAACAAGTACCGACACGACGGGATTACGCAAGCAGGCATTTAAATGCTATTTTTGTATATTCTCCGCGTATATAAATATATATTAAGTATTTCAGAACAAATGTGTTGACCTTTAGTCACTTGAGTATGGAATCAACGCTCATAACTCACGATTAGATTGCGACGAGCATCTTACATCAAGAACGCCGGTACAAGCTGAAGGTATTCGGACTGGTCTGGTGAAATGTATCAAAGTGACCTGGCCAAACGGACATAGAAATGCCATTTATTTAAAATGTCAAATTACAAATGTGGAATTCTTATTATTTGACTTTATTCTGACGACGTTCTGGTTCTCGTCGATGGAGCGCTCGTTTTTTCTTTCTTTCTTCTTTTATTTGTATATCTTAATAAATTCTAATGTATTCAAGATGAATATATAATCGTCGACGTGTTAATATGTAGATTGCAGTGTTGTGTGTATTTCATATTTGCTCCCACAATGGGAAACACAGAATAAGTGAATAGGAACACGGTTATTTCAAAATCTGAATTATATTCGTAATAAATTTCAAACATAGATTTCACTTGTCTTACAGAACGTTATTCTGTAAACAATATGTAAGTTGTGGGCATTAACATATTGTAATTTATGTGCTTTTAAACTGTCGTTTATATTTAAGTAACAATTCACTACGATATTAAAATTAAAAGAGATCTTTATTCAAATTTAATAATTATTATTGGCAAATAATTGTTAATTTAAAAATGCGTGTGTGTTTGTTAGCTTTACAATAATAAACAAAAAAAAGCATATTTTTAACAAATATAAGTAATCACAAATGCGTGGGATGTCTTTCAATTTTTGCATAGTGAAACATAGATGACGCCACTAATCAAATGTCGGCACCAAAATTAACCTCCACCTTCACTTAACCTAAATCCAACATTTCAGGGCGATACGTGTAGTATTGTAGCTACAACGAACTGTCGAAGTTGACAATTTAGTTGAAAGACGGAATTAAACCGAGAACATTTTCGCAGAATAATTTTTTATAATTTTCGAAGACAATTATCTCTACAAGAATGCCTCGCCGAGTTGGGTTTTATTTTCGGTAATGAAACACAACATCGGTCAACAAATTCTCGTTGGTATGGAGAATTCAAACGTGGACGGATTAGTTTTAGCGACGATCCAAGAGCAGGTTAGCCAAAAACGGCAGTTACTCAGAAAAACGTTGATGCTGTGTGCAAGATCATCAAGAGTCAAAGATCGACATGTAATATATCGTCAGATTGAAGTATTATTGGGGATTTCAAAGACCTCGATTTAAAAAAATTTGCATAACTGTTTGTAAATAAGTTAGTTTCCCGTTGGATACCGCATCCTATACAACGAAAAACTACCGCATCTTATCCAACGGGACAGTAACTTCTTTACAAACAATGATGCAACATTTTTTAAATTGAGATCTTTGATATCTCCAATAATGCTTCAATCTGGCGATATGTCATATGCCGTTTGGATCTTGATGATTTTGCTCACAGAAACGACGCTTTTCTGAGTGACTGCCGTTTTTGGTGAACCTGCTCTTGGACCATCTGTTGACCGTAGAACAGAAAGCAGCTAGAATGAATTGGTGTCAGAAGATTCGATCGCTTCAACGACGGAAACTCTGAAAACGTGTACAACATTGTCAGTGATGATGAATCTTGGATTTACTCTTACGAGACAGAAAATAAAC